>CAUYPK010167843.1:0-127063 GCA_963574355.1 Loris lydekkerianus | reverse complement strand
AAAAAAAAAAAAAAAAAAAATATATATATATATATATATATATATATATATATATATACACACATGAAGTTTTTTTCAAGGTATATTTGTATCAGCACTCAACTCCATTTACTCTCTTATTATTAGCTTTCTGTTTAAACTTAACATAATTTAAACAAAGTAAGTTTGTTGTCATTTCCATGTCTAAAGTGCAGGACATCAAGTGAGATAGATCTCAAAATAACCAGTCCATTGTATCTTGTCCACAACACCATGCACCATTATGCAGAGGCGTGAAAGAGCGTGCATAACTGAAAACCACCGATTACCCAGACACCTCATTTGTCAGTTCCGTCTCCCTCCTAGAATTTTGCTCCAGCTATCAATAAAAGGCCACACTTTTTAGCGTCATCTGTTCTTGTTGCTGTCTACATCTGGTGGAGAAATACTTATAAGAATAAAATGGCCAAAAGGTGGCAGCAGGAGGGAAGAGGAGCAGAGGCAAGAGAAGAAACAAAGAGCCCTCCTTACCCACGCTGGGTGAGCCAGAGTTGGCTGGACTTCCATCAAGAAAAAAACCTTTTTCTCTAGGTCTTCCCATAACCAAGTAAGAATTTCAAAGCATTTGCCAAAAAAGAGTGAACTGGGTTTGCCTGAAGCATCATGCTGAGTGTTCTGGATTACAACCTTACTCTCAAGTGTGTTTTATAATTTATTTTTGAAAATTTATATCATTTTAATGCAGAATAAATGTTTAACCTTCCCTGATACTTTCTGGCCAAAGACAGTATATTTTTTGATTGAGGATTAGTTTGGGGATTTTAAATTTAAAAAAAAAATTGTTTTGCATGACTTGATTAACTAACAGCTATACTATTAAAAAAAAAAAAAAAAGAAGAAGAAGAAGGCGGCGGCTATCTTTCATCTCTTGTCCAGAAGGAAATGGATACTAAACAGAGAAACTGCAAGGACTGGGGAAGGGACACCCAGGACAAGAGTATACCGGGGACTGTTGCAGAAAGATACCAGAGCCTAGTTTGTACCTAGGACTTTTTCAGTTGGCCATTTTTTTTTTTTTTTTTTGAGAAATAAAAGGGGCAGTTCTTTTGTAGACTTAAACTCCTAGAATTATTGTATAGTAATTTTCAAATTTTACAAAAGCTAATTGAGAAAAACGCTAAATGATAGGAAGAATTTGTGTCTTCCTAATAGTTTAAGAATATAGTTGAGGAAAATCCTTTTGAATCTCACAATGGTAATGTGTCCTGTGAAATTTCATGTCAAAGCAATAAATAGCAAATAATTATTTGTAAAAATTAAAGCTTTCTTTTCATTGACCTTCAGCCTCTGGGTTCTCTGGTATTTGGTCGTCTTTCTTGTCTACTGCTAAAACCGTCTCACCATCTCTCATCATCCTCTCCCACCTATCTATTTTTCATCGTATCAAACATCAATTTCTAAACTCTGTCGTCAGTCCCATTGTTAGCCTTGTCAGCCTCCTTTTCCCTACTCTCACCTTCATTCCTAGCCTTTCCTTCCCAGCACAGCTTTTTCCTGCTTCCTAATTCTTATCTTGCCCAGTGACCCACACACAGCCTCCAGGCAGCACCGCCAGCCCAAAACACTCCCAGCCATCTCCTGACCCTTCTCTCCATCCCATCTTTTTTGGACGATTGCATGAGTTGGGATTACCCTAGTCTACTATAAACTTCCAAATAGTTTGAATTAGGTCTTTTATACAGAGATTCACTCTCCCATTGTGTTAATTCTCTCTACATCTATGTTTCTACTGTGCATGCTACTGCCAAAATGTCATCTCGCTGGTAGAAAACTGAGCTACCACCATGTTCTGCATAGTGACTTATCAGATAGTCATCGCTGAATTTTGAATATCTGTTGTGTATAGAATCCATGAATGCATTTACTGACATCAAGTCAGAGTAATAGTAACAACAAAAATAGTAAGGCCACAAAAAATATTGAAATCAAACGTACTCAGCCTTTCTTCTCCTATGATTCTCCTAGTAAAATCTAGAATATTCTTCAGAAAAAAGGCTGAACTTGGTTCCTGGTATAGTGTTTAGCACTAGTGACTCTAAATGAGAGGGGAATTTTAATTGTGTTTTTTTTTTTTTCAAAAGAGTGGATTTTCTAGGCCAGGCACGGTGGCTCACGCCTGTAATCCCAGCACTTGGGAGGCCAAGACGGGTGGATTGCCTGAGCTCACAAGTTTGAGACCAGCCTGAGCCAGAGTGAGACCTCATCTCTTAAAAAAAAATAGCCAGGCATTGTGGTGAGCGCCTATAGTCCCAGTTACTTGGGAGGCAGAGGCAAGAGGATCACTTGATCCCAAGAGTTTGAGGTTGCTGTGAGCTAAGACACCACGGTAGTCTATCAAAGGTGACCAAGTAAGACTCTGTCTCAAAAAAAAAAAAAAAAAAAGAGGATTTTCTTTATAGTACAGAATTTGACTTGTGTACAGAAATGCCTGTAACTTATGTAATTTAAGGCATATAATGGTGAGAGTTTTTGTTTCTCTTTTTAGTTAATTATGCTCTTTTAAAAGAGAGTATTTCCATTATACTATTAGTTTAATAACAATTTTAGATTCTTCAAAGTAAGTTTGAAAAATTGATACATTTTAGGGCAGCGCCTGTGGCTCAGTGGGTAGGGCACCAGCCCCATATACCGAGGGTGGCGGGTTTGAACCCAGCCCCAGTCAAACTGCAACAAAAATAGCTGGGCATTGTGGCAGGCACCTGTAGTTCCAGCTACTCGGGAGGCTGAGGCAAGAGAATTGCCTAAGCCAAGGAGTTGGAGGTTGCTGTGAGCTGTGACGCCATGTTGCTCTACCAAGGTGAATAAAGTAAGACTGTTGGGCGGCGCCTGTGGCTCAAAGGAATAGGGTGCTGGCCCTATATACTGGAGGTGGTGAATTCAAACCCGGCCCCAGCCAAAAACTGCAAAAAAAAGAGAAAACAATAAAAAAAATTGATACATTTTAGATTAGCAAGTGGGAAAACATTCAATATATCATTTAATTATAAAAATATATCTGTGGGTGGCGCCTGTGGCTCAGTGAGTAGGGCGCCCGCCCCATATACCGAGGGTGGCAGGTTCAAACCCAACCCCGGCCGAACTGCAACCAAAAAATAGCCGGGCGTTGTGGCGGGCGCCTGTAGTCCCAGCTGCTCGGGAGGCTGAGGCAGAAGAATCGCAGAAGCCCAAGAGCTGGAGGTTGCTGTGGGTCCTGTGATTTCACAGCACTCTACCAAGGGTGGTAAAGTGAGACTCTGTCTCTACAAAAAAAAAAAAAAATCTGTAGTTTTCCTTAATTGTCATATGAAAGAAGATTAGAATGGAATTTTCCACAGGAAATAAAATAGTGAATCTGGGTGCCATAACTATAGGTCATTTTTTCTTTCTTTTTTTTGTCTTACCTTATTTCGCTTATTGCTATAGTATGTTTTTCATGCAATAACTAAAATTCAGGGATTTGGGAGAAAGCTTGGAACTTATAATTTTTGAAAAATTTCAATACTTTTCTTGCTTCTAGCAAAGCTTGTTCCCTTATTATTTCTAGAATTTGATCTTGACCTCTAAATCATTGGTTCTCAACCTTCCTAATGCCACGGCCCTTTAATACAGTTCCTGTGGGTTGCGACCTACAGGTTGAGAACTTCTGCTCTAAATAGAGCAGCCTGAGAAGGTAGAAATGGGAAGAGATCACTGTCTCCTATGTCAGTGTCTGAAGGCAGCGTGTAGTTCGTCCTGCAGGTGGTACTTTCAGAGTGATGATAATCAAGGAATAGAGGATTGTAAATGCCTTAAACCACCATCCCATCTAGTCTGGTGATCTGAGAAGTAGTATAGAATGGTTGAGAGCAACTGTGGACTTAACTGTCCCATGGACTTTGAGTTTGTCAAGTACTAGATGTAACTTGGGCAACTTTGATTATTTGGGCTTACATTTATTTATGTATAAGATAAGAAAATAATGAAATCAAAGAGTTATAATAAAAATTAATAGAGGAGATCTAGTAAGAACATTTAGTGACCTAGCAATTGCCTGTTATATTTACCTATTTTATCCCACTTGGCTTTCCTGAATTCTTAGACTTGGGAGCTTTGCTAGAGGTATTTTCTGTGCCTCCCCCATTTAATTAATTAATTAACTAGTTTATTAGTTTGTTTTGCTTCTACAGATAAGGTGAGAATGACCAATTTCTGTTAAGTGTGCTAATCAGAAGTCTGCTGGTGGGGGATCACCTCCCCTTTCCTAGAAGTTGCCCTGTCTCTACCTCTGCCTTATGGAAGTAACCCTCTTCTGTTTCTTTACAGATATATGTAATTGACAGTGCGGACAGAAAAAGATTTGAAGAGACAGGTCAGGTAAATAATTCTTTTTTATGGGCGGTGCATGTGCCTCAGTGAATAGGGCACCGGCCCCATATACTGAGGGTGGCGGGTTCGAACCTAGCCCCGGCCAAACTGCAACAAAAAATAGATGGGTGTTATGGCAGGTACCTGTAGTCCCAGCTACTCGGGAGGCTGAGGCAAGAGAATCGCCTATGCCCCAAAATTAGAGGTTGCTGTGACCTGTGATGCCATAGCACTCAACCAGGGGCAACAAAGTAAGACTCTGTCTCTAAAAAAAATAATAATAATAATTCTTTTTTATATCAAAGGTCTAATATAAAAAAGTAATTATTATTCTGTTGAGATAGTTCCCAAATAACTGAGTATTCTTTTTTTTTTTTTTTGAGACAGAATTTCACTATGTTGCCCTGTAGAGTGCTGTGACGTCACAACTCACAGCAACCTCCAACTCTTGGGCTTAAGCAATTCTTACCCAAGACTTCTTGGGAGGTTCAGCGCCTATGGCTCAAGTGGCTAAGGTGCCAGCCACATAAATCTGAGCTGGCAGGTTCGAATCTAGCCAGGGCCCACCAAACAACAATGACAGCTGCAACCAAAAAAATAGCTGGGCGTTGTGGCGAGCGCCTGTAGTCCCAGACACTTGGGAGGTAGAGGCAGGCGAATCCTTTGAGCCCAGGAGTTGGAAGTTGCTGTGAGCTGTGATGCCACGGCTCTCTACCCAGGGCAATAGCTTGAGGCTCTGTCTCAAAAAAAAAAAAAAAAAAAAAGACTTCTTGGGAGTCTCAGCCTCTCAAGTAGCTGGGACTACAGGCACCTGCCATAACACCTGACTGTTTTTTGGTTGTAGTTGTCATTGTTGTTTGGCAGGCTCGGGCTAGGTTTGAACCCACCATCTCCAGGGTATGTGGCTGGCGTCCTAGATGCTAAGCTACAGGTGCTGAGCCATAATTGGGTATTCATTAATCTACCTTATAAATATGTGAGAGTAAGAGCGGTGTTTGGTATTGAACCTTCATATTTCAAACAGTCAATCTGGCAAATTGGCAAAACTACCATTTTTCTATAAAGAAATTAGTTGTGGGTCCTTTAATCAGTTCATTTATTTGTTTATTTAATTTTTTAATTAAAAAAAATAAAAAAATTTTTGGAGACGTAGTCTCACTTTTTTGTATAGACTAAAGGATCATGGTGTCAGCCTATCTCATAGCAACCTCAAACTCCTGGGTTCAAGTGATCCTCCTGCCTCAGCCTCCTGAGTAGCTGGACCTGTTGGCACCTACCACATGGCCAGCTAATTTTTTTTTTCTTTTCTTTTCTTTTACTTTTTTTTGAGAAAGAGTCTCACTTTGTTGCCCTCAGTAGAGTGCTGTCGTATCATAGCTCACAGCAACCTCAAACTGGTCTCAAACTCCTGGCTTCAAGCGATCTGGTGTGAGCCATCACACCCAGCCTAAAGCCTTTTAGTTTTAATCAAATTGAATATACATAGTACAAGATATACATACATATATATATATGTGTGTGTGTGTGTGTGTGTGTATATATGCAAACAGTACTGGATAGTTGCTAGTTGGTCAGCTTAACTGTTAGGTTTTTTTTTTTTTTGAGACAGAGCCTCAAGCTGTCACCCTGGGTAGAGTGCTGTGCCATCACAGCTCACAGCAACCTCCAAATCCTGGGCTCAAGCGAGTCTCCTGCCTTCGCCTCCCAAGTAGCTGGGACCACAGGCGCTTGCCACAATGCCTGGCTTTTTTTTGCTTGCAGCCATCATTGTTTGGCAGGCCTGGGTTGGGTTCAAACTCGCCATCTCAGGTGTATGTGGCTGGTGCCTTAGCCACTTGAGTCTCAGGCGCTGAGCCTGTTAGTTTTTTTCTAATTAAAAGTGTATGGTTAAATAGCATGGATTTCATCCTTCCCTCCCTCTTCTTTTTTAAAATGATCCAGGAACTAGCTGAATTACTGGAGGAAGAAAAGCTAAGTTGCGTGCCTGTGCTCATCTTTGCTAATAAGCAGGATTTGCTCACGGCAGCCCCTGCCTCTGAAATTGCAGAAGGACTAAACCTGCATACCATCCGTGACCGGATTTGGCAGATCCAGTCTTGCTCTGCTCTCACAGGAGAGGGCGTTCAGGTGAGATTACAGGAAGACTTGGTCACTTGGCAACATGGCAGCCCACCAAGGTGGTCTGCCTTATTGGTTGGGCTGATCTAAATAGAAAAAGTTATGAAATAAATGGCCTTGGATTAGCAGATGAACCATTACAAGATGAGAGAGCATGGGAGAGTTTGGTTCTTTTCTACTTAGCAACCAGATATCATCACGTGTTTCAAGAGAACCACAGATAAGCCATCCCACACGTGCAACAAGGTTTCCCCGTTTGGTAGGATGTCAGAATAGAAGACTATTCTGATTCTTTCTAACTCTAGGATTCTTGATAATTATGTTGTGGTTCTGTGTTGTGTCTAATATTACGGATGCTACATACCTGTACTCCCAAGGTGATGGCCGTCAATAACCATATACATACTAGTTATACTATATGTGGTTTTTTTTCATGTTTGTTATCCCCCTGTTTGGGGTTAGTGTGTGTGCTGCTACTTCAAGTTGGTTTCCTACTGCGGGTCTTCTGCTGACAGGAAGACTCATGCTTTGTACTGAGGAACTCTGTACCGGAAGAGCAGGCTCCTCCTCATTTAATATTAATTTAGGGCAGAAAATGGTTATATACCAGACACCCAAGAGGCTGTTTCCTCAATGAGTGATAAGCACTTTGAGCTCTGATGCTTCCTACCAAGTAGCCTTGAGTCAGTTGATGCTCTGGAGTCAGCCCTCTGGGATTACTCTTATTCCAAAGCAGCTAGCCTGCTCCAAATGCCTCGTGTTAGATGGGTGGTGCAGATGCCAGGGATGTGACACAGTGCTGTGAGAGTGGACAGTATTGCTCCAGATTGACCAGATCTAAGGAAATGACATCTTTCCTCAATACTGTATGGCGTGTGTCTCTAACAGCACGCCTGGTTTGCTTTTCTCTGAACTTGGAAGATCGGGATGCCAAGACTAGATTCTCAGCCACTGTCCTGCGGCTTCTTTCCATTTCCCTTCCAATCTTCTTCTTCCCACTCTCCTAATACTCTGCCACTCTCCTTGACACTGATTTGTCTTAAATAGGCTGCCTGCTTTTGTCCCAGGAGCAAATAGTCACTTCCTAGAATTATCTCAACTCTGTCAGGTTTACGGATTAATGTTTTTTAAGAGATGGGATCTCACTGTGTTGCCCAGCGTGGGGTGCAGTGGCTATTCATGGGAACAAAAATAGTGCACTACTGCCTTGAACTCCTAGCTTCAAGCAGTTCTCCTCCTGCCCAAGCCTCCCGAATAGCTGGGACTACAGTTGTGTGCCACCACAGCCAGCACTGCTTGGTTTTTTTTCTTTTTGCTACACAAATAGCCAGGGCCTGCTTCTGTGCTCGGGCATCTTGATCTAAGCGCAGACAAGTCAGCATAAAATGAGCACCCCCTCCCTAATGGCTTAATACCTGTATCCTCAGAAGCTCTTCGTACACCTGTGTGTTGTGGGGTGCCTAATCAGCCAGCAATGGCCTTAGCCACATCTCCAAAATGGATTCTGGAGCTTTGTAGGCCTCCATGAGGTTTAAGTTTAGGGAGGGGTTTTTCTGTCATATATTCTGATTATAAAAGTAAAATATTATCATTGTTAATTAGGTAGAAGTAAAGTAAAAAAAAAAAAAAAATGGAAAGTTGGTTTTCCTATCCCCCAATCCTATTTCTTAATAATTTTACTCTTCTAGCTGGGCATCATGGTGGGTGCCTGTAGTCCCAGTTACATAGGAGGCTGAAATAAGAGGATTACTTGAGCCCAGAAGTTTGAGTCCAGCGTGGACAACATAGTGAGAGGCTCATCTCAAAAAAAAAAAAAAAAAAAAAAAAATTAAGTGCATAATTTTATTCTTCTAGAATCTGGAGTGTCCCTTATAAAGTTGCTTTCATATATGTGATTAAATTCTATCAGGTTTCAATTAGCTGCATTTTTCAGCTTAACTTACAAGCTGGTCCAACAAGTTTACTACATTCTGGGATGTTTTTGAATAGGTGAACTGTAATAATTTGTTTTAGCTTTCTCCAATTATAAGCTACTTTTTAAAAGATTAAGTTTTGCAGGTGGCACCTGTGGCTCAAACGAGTAGGGTGCTGGCCCCATATGCCAGAGGTAGCAGGTTCAAACCCAGTCCTGACCAAAAACTGCAAAAAAAAAAATCAAGTTTTGCCTCAAATAATTCTCTCCAATTGGGGGGAGGACAGTCTTCATGAGGCAAAGTCTATTTTGACAAAGATGAGATCCAGGGGAACATAGTAGCTTTCTTGTGTTTCTACAGACCACGTAAGCAGAAGCCTCTCAAAATGGTTTAAAACACAGCTTAGAGGGCAGCACCTGTGGCTAGGTGGGTAGGGCGCTGGCCCAATATGTTAAGGGTGGCGGGTTCAAACCGGTCCCTGGCCAAAGTGCAAAAAAAAACCACAGCTTAGAAAGTTGAGAACATCTTGAGACTGGGGCCTATAAAGATGAGACTAAAGAAAGGAAATACGTTTTTTTTGTACGTACTCATAAGAAAGTGGGAGTATAGCTCTGTAATCTTTTATCACTTGACAAACATGTTGAAAAGAAGAAAAAGCAAAGCCAGAGTTAACAGTGAGGCTCTTGTTTCTCCAGCCAGCCTTAAGGATGTAAAAATGGAAGACTAGAGTTATCTAGAATCAGTATTCAGAGCAGTGGCATTAAAGTCAGGGACACTGCTTCAGGGGAGTCTAGAGGTAAAGGAAAACACCTGTCATTTTCTCTCCAGACCTTCTCCCACCCCAATCACTCCTGTCCGGTGGAGAGTAAGGGAGAGAGAGCTCTGTGTTCCTACTATATATACGTAAGATAGATGGGTAGATAGATAGAGCCCTTAATGGGATGTTTAGGCACCCCCAAAGAAACAAAAAAAACCCACCAAGCTACTAGGCAGTTAGAGGGTAGGGGTGGGGGCTGGTAGGGGAAGGCTATAAAATAAACCAGTTTGAGTAAGTGAAATTGGGCGGTGCCTGTGGCTCAGTGAGCAGGGCGCCAGCCCCATATACCAATGGTGGTGGGTTCAAACCCAGCCCCGACCAAACTACAACAAAAAAAAATAGCCAGGTGTTGTGGCGGGCGCCTGTAGTCCCAGCTACTGGGGAGGCTGAGGCAAGAGAATCGCCTAAACCCAGGAGTTGGAGTTTGCTGTGAGCTGTGATGTCATAGCACTCTACCAAGGGTGATAAAGTGAGACTCTGTCTCTTAAAAAAAAAAAAAAAAAAAAAAAAAGAATAAGTGAAATTTTTATATATGATTTGGTTTTGATAAGGAAGTTTTCTCAGATCAGGGACCTTCAGCAACCAAGTTCACAGGAAGTGATATCAAGAGAGATTCAACAAAAACTATGAGCAAAAAAAAAAAGATTTTGTATGGAGGAGAAATAGTTTGAAGGTCACTTAATTAGTTTAGTAGATAGTACCATGGTGTATAGAATTGGGTAGTTAAGACTGGGATTTCAAGGTTAATGAGATTAGATTATGGTTAATAGAATGATATAAATTTAGAGAATTTAACCATTATTTGAAATGGGTTATTTAATAAAAATGTTAATTAAGGAGGGAATCTGCTCTCTATTGTCCTTTAATGGTAACCTTTGGGGACTGGAGAAAGGTCGTGGAGTTTTTCTGTGGAGATGCTTTTCACTTTGAAGCACTGATTGACCATGTCCCTCCCTCAGGTAATGCCCCTGACCTAAGCACTTGTCCATTCACCAGTTTCTAGGTTTTTACCCTAGAAAGAGTTACTTAAATGGATTTCCTTTCCAGAATTGCTTAGTTGAAGTACAGGTCTTTAATGATTCTTATTAATTAAGGCTTATAATATTCCTAAAAATGAAAGACTTCACTAGAAAAATATTCATGAGATCTAATTGTTTAAGGTTCACTTTCAAACATGGATCCTGTGTAATAATTACTAAAATTCCCTACATTTCTATTTCATCTTCCCTACCCCAGCCTACCTCCCCAAAAACTCATCAGTAACAGGCAAAACTACCAAAATGATCAGACACTAAATAGGCCGGTCAGGCAACATTTGACACCACAGCTCTAATGACCCTGAAAGAAAATGAACAAAAGTTAGGAGGAAAAAAAAGAAAGGCCTGGAATTTCTGCTACAGTTCTAGGTGTCTGATGATCCCATCTGTTTACATTGAATGTGTTTGTGTGTGTATATGTTTAACTAAAACGCATGTGAAGGACTCGTCTTCTGCTGACAAATAGTAGGACCCTCAGTAGGCAAGCCAGGGAACGGCCACATCTGCTGGACAATGAGCCCCACACTCCTGTGAACTAAGTAGGGCAGGTATATCACATCTCACTAGGTGAGTGGCTTAAGCACGTGGTCTGAGATTATGGAAGTTAGTGCTTCCTGGGATGTATTTCAAGGCTTTGTTCCACCTAATGTTCTGAAGGCAAATATATGAAGTATTTACAAGGCTGGGAAGTAACATGTGTTGTTCAGTAGCCCTTGCTCTGGGTGTGGAAATTAACTTTTGAGAGAGTTTAGAATAGTTCTTTATTTGCCTAATTGACGGCAACTAGGAGGCCAGCCCATCATGTAATTAAAGCAGGTTTTCTTGGGAAATTGTCAGGAGGAGAGAATAGGTGAAGGGCAGAAGAAGCTGAAAGAGAACATCAATCTTGGAAACACTGTCCTGCCAAGAGACCTGCAGTCCAGAGGGGTAATCAGGAGGCCCAGTTATGTCAAGTAGATGAAGGCTGGAGGAAAAACCTAAAACTCCCTTGGCCAGTCTCCCTTATAAACATGGAGGCAGTCCCCTTCTGTGCCCTCCAGGTCAAGCCTGGGTTGCTAGGGCCTCTCCTAGGAGATAGCATTTAGCACTGGAACTCTCACTCCTTTCTTTTCCCTTAGGTATCTAGAAAATAGTTAACAAAGGATCTGGCTTAGAGCCAAAGAAAGGTATAGAGAAGTCTATCCCTCTTCCGTCTACAGACCTGAATTGGAACCCCAAACCACAACTCTCCTTGCTCTTGTACTTTCGGGCATTGGAAGACATTTTTCTCTCTAAAACGTGTGTGTGTAGGCCAGGCTCGGTGGCTCACTCCTATAATCCTAGTACTCTGGGAAGCCAAGGCGGATAGATTGCCTGAGCTCACAAGCTCACGACCAACCTGAGCTACAGTGACACCCTGTCTCTAAAAATAGCCAGGCATTGTGGTGGATGCCTATAGTGCCAGCTACTCTGGAGGCTGAGACAAGAGAATTATTTGAGCCCAAGAGTCTGAGGTTGCTGTGAGCTATGACAGCACAGCACTCTACCAGGGGTGACAAAATGACACTGTCTCAAAAAAAAAAAAAAGTATATATATATATATATATATATATATATATACATATATATATATACACATATATATATATAATATATATACACACACACACACATAATGTGTGTAGTGTGACAAAAAAAATATATATATATATATACACACACACATAATATGTGTGTGAGATTAAAATTACACTGGCTTTGGGCGGCTCCTGTGGCTCAAAGGGGTAGGGCACCGGCCCCATATGCCTGAGGTGGTGGGTTCAAACCAAAAACTGCCCCCCCCCAAAAAAAAAAAAAAATTACACTGGCTTTGTATTTTGTCTCCAGGCAGAGATCCACAGTTTTGTTTTTTGAGACAGAGTCTCACTATGTTGCCCTTGGTAGAGTACCGTGGCATCACAGTTCACAGCAACCTCTAACTCTTGGGTTTAAGCCATCCTCTTGCCTCAGCCTCCCAAGTAGCTGGGACCACCACAACACCTGGCTATTTTTTTGTTGCAGTTGTCATTGTTGTTTAGCAGGCCCCAGCCAGGTTCGAACCTGCCTGTCTTGGTGTATGTGGCGGGCTGGCGCCCTAACCACTGAGCTATGAGTGCTGAGCCAGGAGATCCACAGTTTTAACCTGGCCTTTAACTATGGTCATCACAGAGACCTGCCTTCACTGATGGCTGTGAGCCAATAGATCCCCTGTGTTAGTGTCCAGGGCACTACCTCATGCCCACCTTTTCTTTTTTTTTTTTTTTTTTTTTAAAGTAAGGTCTCTAAAAGCCTTTCTTTTCTTTCTTTCTTTTCTTTTCTTTTTTTTTTTTTATTATTATTTATTTATTTATTTTGCAGTTTTTGGCCAGGGCTGGGTTTGAACCCGCCACCTCCAGCATATGGGGCCAGTGCCCTACCCCTTTGAGCCACAGGCGCCGCCCCCACCTTTTCTTTTTGCACCCATCCCATATTCCCTCTCTTCCTTCTCCAAATAGGAGTGATGAGCCAGGTCACAGTAGCCTTTCAGCCACCTCTCTTCCATAGAAAGGGGCATCAGCAGCCTGAACACTGAGGGTAACTGTACTTCAGAGTCAGGTTTGCAGACAGGACATTAAATTCCCACCAGCCCAGTTTCTTGGCTTTGCTTCTTTTTTCTTGATCTAGGGAACTTTTCCCTAATATACTAATAGAATTTCAGTATTTTTTAAAAGGACATTTACTACTTCTTCCTAGGCCTGGTATCATTTGTTACTCACTCTAGTTGTACTTGGAACTGCTTATCTATGAATTAGACCTCAGCTTTATTTAAAAAATTTTCAAACCTTTCTGTAGACTAAGAAAACAAGCTCAGGACATGTGATATAGCTACCTCTCTGGTGAGATACCCTTTGTCACCAGAAAAAATATTGATAGTAAGCAATATTTTATGTATGCTGCTTCCAGCTGCTGCCTGACCCTGAGGTCCCAGGGGCACGATGGCATAGGCTATGTTGCTCAGCAAGGGTTTGAGCTTCTCATCATCGTAAAGCAATTTCTGATGTGACCACGTAGTCGGCATGGCTTTAAAAACCAGGCCCACCCAACCATGACTGCCACCGCTTCCTTCCAACTATTGAGCAGTGATGAATGCAATGTGCAGAGATCAAATTAAAAAGAACAGCACATGCAGACAGCACTGGTCCCATAGACAAAAGCAGCACACCCTAAATCCTAAAACATAGAGATCTGTGAGTAGTAGGTCTCCACCCCATATGGCTAAGGGGTAGCCTTACATTTCTCCCAGTGGTTACAGTAGGGAGTAATATTGTGGCATGATGAAATTTATTTCTTCTCTATTAACCTAACATAGCTCAGTATTTGAAGTTCAATGTCTGTCTTTAGTCTCTGTTATTGAATTGAAGCTAATCAATTCAAATTCAGTTTTAGCAAGATTGGTCAGGGGAAGTGGAGGAGGAAGGGAGGATTATTCATACCATTAGATTGTCATCTCCGTAACAAAGATCAGATGTGCAGAAAATTGATCAAACCAGTTTTTGTTTTCTTTTTTTTTTGAGACAGAGCCTCAGTGTCACCCTGGGTAGAATGCTGTGGCATCACAGCTCACAGCAACCTCCAACTCCTGGGCTTAAGCGATTCTCTTGCCTTAGCCTCCCAAGTAGCTGGAACTCAGGTGCCCACCACAACGGCTGGCTAATTTTTGGTTATAGTTGTCATTGTTGTTTGGCAGGCCCAGGCTGGATTTGAACCTGCCAGCTCTGGTGTATGTGGCTGGTGCCTTAGGCCAGGCACCTAAAATCTACAGGCGCTGAGCCAGGTCAAACTAGTTTTTAACATAAAGGTTCAACCATTAAAAAATCCTATGAGTTGGGGCGGCACCTGTGGCTCAAAGGAGTAGGGCACTGGCCCCATATACCAGAGGTGGCAGGTTCAAACCCAGCCCTGGCCAAAAACTGAAAAAAAAAAAAAAAAAAAAAAAAAAAAAAATCCTATGAGTTAATTTCCTTCTTTATAAGCAGAGCAAAAACTTACTTCAAGTAAAGGATAACCTTTTCTCAGCTGTTTTAGAAAGACAAAGCCTTGCCAGATAAAAGCAAGAGAAGTGTGCAGCACTCACTCAAACATAAGGAGCAGAAAGTTGCTCCCCTTACAAGTAAGTATGTATGTCTCTAAATATAGAGTTTCTACTGAAGGCTGTGAATAGTTAACTTGATGTGATCGTGCAGCCATATCCAGGCTCCACACACAGGTACCTGACAGGCCGGCAGGTAGAGTGTTGGTAGAGTGTTGTGGCATCATAGCTCACAGCAACCTCAGACTCTTGGCTGCCTGGAGTCCCAGCTACTCAGGAGGCTAAGGCGGGAGAGTCACCTAAGCCCAGGAGTTGGAGGTTGGGCACTCTACCGAGGGCAATAAAATAACACTTTGTCTCTAAAAAAAAAAAAAAAAAAAAAAAATAGAAAAGAAGTGTGCACTGTAGGCCAGACACCATGCTAGGTTCTGTGAATATGACCTCCAGCAAGTCTGACACAAACTTTCCCCTCAGAGGATTATTGTCTCTGCCACACCTTCCACCTCCAGCCCAGGGTCCTTCTAAGCCCAGGGCTGCCACAGGGCCTGGTCCCCTATTTGTGCCCTGTGAAGGGTGGCAGGTAATGGCTGCAGGGCCCCATGGTGGAGGTCAGACAGTGGGCGCTGGCCTCTGAGCGCCCTCTGTTGGTAGAACTCTGGCTGGAAGGGTTCATTACTCCGGCCCTCACAGACATCTGGAGACACCACGGGGACACTGCCCTTTAAACCCCTCTCTGCCTCCATGACAGACACCCAGGATAAAGCTACCCTGCACCCTCCATCTTCTGCTTTGGGCTCTTGCAGCTGAGTAAATATTTTTCCTATCTCTTCTCTTGCATTCACGTTCAGTTACATATTATAAAAGAAAACCCCCTTCTTAATCAGCCATATAACAAGAAAAAGACAAAACGGCTTTCACATAGTGTGGGAAGACTGTTCTTTATTTCTCTGAGAAGATGGTTTGATAAAATACTGCAAATCTCCACAGAAGAGAGAGTTGAGCTGTGCACCTTTGAGAGCATGCAGGCTCCCGAAGATGGAAAGTGCCATGTAAGTGCTGAGCTATTCAGCTTCCAAGGCAAAAGAAGATGTTTATCTTATTCATCCCTCTTTTATTTGTAAAATCTTTTTTGTCTCCTGGCAGGTGATCATTTTTTTTTTCCTGGAAACCAATTTGCTACTAAAATTAAACATGCTTCTCTTTAAATTAATCCTTTTCATAAAATGGTCTTAAAATTGGCCTTGGCTTTTCGGAGTAAGTAGCTGACCTAGTTGTAATTAGAGATGGGTTTGGACTCTCCCTTTCTCCCACCTCGGCATTCCTCCGCCCTTCCCCCACTGCAGCCAGGTGTATATACCTCTGGGCTTTCAGCCACAGCCAGCTGCATCTTGGCAAAGACCATAAGGTCCGCTCTGGGACAGCCATAAGATTATCTGGCTCCCTTGCCCAAGTGCATTGATGGCAACTGGCAGAGTTTTAATCACTGTAAATTCAGGTGACAGTCAGATTAGCCAGGAGAGAGGATGCCTGCTGGTTGTTTTGCAGTAATGTATTGTTTATGGGATTAAGTTCAGAATGGCTGAGGGTGTCAGCTGATATTTATTACTATAAGCTGTCTCAGCTGTTCAGGTTCAGCAGCTAGATCCATGGCCACAGGAAATGTGGGACTCAGTGGTGTGGCGTGTATGGCTGATATGTGCAAATGTGGCTGGGACCTCAGTGAGCATGTGTTACACTTGCAGGGAAAAAATTTTGTTCTGGGCTACTGAGGGAACTTGGCATACCCTTCAAGGTTAGAGAAACTCTGGGGAAGAGGAGAGTGTCCAGGTGAGGCTCCAAAAGGGGTTGGAAAGGAGGTCACTTCTGATAGGCCTGGCATCCATAAGGAATCTGAGGAATCATGCCACCTGCTAGGTGGCTGTAATGATTGTGAGGTTTTTGCCTCTGTCCCCCTCCAGCCTTCTAAAAGAGGGTGCTTTCAAGATCACTGTGCCTTTAAGGGAACCTTCTCCTTAGTCCCTCTGCTTAAAGCTACAAGAAATAGGCCAGGCCCTTTTAAACCTATCTGTCCTGCTGCAGGAAGAGACATAAATGCATATTGCCTTGGTGTGTGTCTAGCAACACACACTGCAGTGGGTTTGTTTTTCCAAAAAGAAATTTAATTTAACGCAAGTGTACACTGTCACACTGTAAACACACTGGGGCACCAGAAGGGTGGCTTATTGAATTTAATGCCCTAGCAAAGGTCAGCTTTTAGAAAAAGCCAAAAATGGCTGGAATCTTTCCTGATAGCTCTTCAATCAGGCCTTGGAACCAAGCAGATGTGTTTATTTTTTCAGAAGGGAGTTCCTGAGGACCCATCTCAAGTTCAGAAGCTGGGCACTCCCCCTCCTATCTCCCTCCCGAGTTCTTTGAGACCTCTCCCAGAGGTCACTGTCCCTGGTCACCCAGGTGGGCCCCTGGGGAGGGAGGGAGGACCCAGGACTCCCCCATCCCTCCCTTCAGGCTGGAGTGTGTGGTGCCTTTCTTACAACTAACCTGCCTTTCTCTGCCCATTTCCTTCAAAGGATGGCATGAACTGGGTCTGCAAAAATGTCAATGCAAAGAAGAAGTAAAATCTAGACAAATGGAGATGCAGGAGCTGTGGGAGCCGAATTCGGTCCTGAAAAACACTAATTTGCTGCTTTCTGACCAAATGTTTTTCCATCTGTGTACAGCTACAGCTGTTTGAAGAGAGGGAACAACACAGTTTAAAAAGAATCCCCATTCGAGCAGTAGATTTAACTGATCTCTGAGGTTCAGTATCATTTTTCAAATAAAGGAATTATATTATTTCCTCTGCATAATTGAAATAGTGTTAAATGTCTCAAAGCACATGATTAGAAAATGAGATCTTTTAAATGAGCAAGAGATTGCATTGCAGTTTAGACAATTCCAGTGGGCTTTTTTTCTTTAAAAAAAAAAAAAAAAAAGAAAGAAAGAAAGAAAAAGAGGAAGCAGCAGCTTATGCTGAGTTCATTTATTTACTGACCTGTCCCTTACATTCCCTCCATGGTTTTGAAACTACAGTGTTTGCTGGTGCTGGTCACTGATTTTTAGCATCACCAACCGACCCAAGGCTTTAGTCTATTCAGCAGGAAGCTAATGGGGAGGGGAGGGGAAGGAATAGCAGATGATTATACCATCTTGTCATGCAGTAGGAGACTATGTATGTAATCCTCACCCTTTGGTCAGGAAAAAAAAAATCCTTTCTTGCAAACAAGTCACTATAAAAACACCCCATCCCCATCCCCCCTAGCCAGCCACACAGAGAAGGAAATTCTTATGACTTTTGACTGTAATGACATCTGGAATGTAAGGAGAGGTGGGAGGTTTAATTCCAGAAAAATTACAAGGTCCTTAAAAAGCCCTCACATGGAGGGCTCAGGCGAGCGTAAACAGGCTTTCTCCAGCTCAGTGGAGCAGTGAGCAGCCGACTCTGGGATTAGCTGGCTTCTCTACTGCCGTCCCATAGAAGAGGCTTCTAAAGCTCAAAGAATTCTGTGTTTAAAAGATCACAAAAGACCGCTGCTATCAGATTTAAAAAAATAAATGTAGCTTTACCATGAATCTGCTCCACTGAGAAAAGCCAGGCAGATTGATTTTTAGAAGAGATCGATTTTTACAGTGCTGGCAACTTGGTGATACAGGATGCTCGAGGCTGAAGAGGGGCTGCTGCTGGGGAGAACATGGAGGTGTGTGAACACAGGAGTCATGCCCAGAGAGCCAGAGTCACTGCAGCTGTGGGTCTCCTCTGCCTCTCTCCAGCAAAATGGGTCCTCTGTTGATTGACTGGGGAGGAATGGCAGAAGACTTCTGCCCCTCCTTGCAAAAAGAGCTTGTTTCCCTGGGCCTGCAGAAATCCCCAGCTTCAAACACGGGAAAGCAGGCCAGAGCATCGCCCAGCTCCTGAATTAAACTCTGTTCTGGTGCCTGAACTCAGGGTTTTTCAGAGAATGAATAAAAGACTGTCCAGTGCCTGGTGGGTTTGGGAGGCCAGCTGCCTTCTCATCCTGGGAGGTGGCCCTTCCCAAACCCTCTAAGGCATGTGAGCAGATCAGATCGAAGGAGCCACTCCAGCCCTAGCCCTCAGTGCTCAGCTTTTTCTGGACAAGTTATTTAGGAGAGACTGAAGCATGGCCAGATTCAAAGGTGGTCTGAGGTGAAAGTCATTAACAAAGGTGCCCTGGAGTTGCTGTGGACAGACCTGTAAGGACTTGCAAGACAAAAGAGAGGTCTTTTAAACCACAGAACTAGTCGCTCCCTGCAACCTCCTCCATAGACCTCTGGCTCTCCCAAGCTCCTCTCTCGCTTTGAACAGAGACAACACAGGATGATAAGGAGTCAGAAATCCCCCTTCTGCCAGGTTGGAAATAAATGTGTCTCCAATCCTTGAAAATTGTTTTTCCTTCCTAATAGGGCATCAGAGATGTTATCTGGGGGCAAAATGCCCACTTTGAGGTCTGCAGTTTTGGAATACTGCAATAGAGAACTTTGACTCTGGCAGTGGATGTCTGTAAAATATTTTCATTCTTTTACCACCAACTTCAGGAACTATTTTAAAAAGCCCTCTCAAGGCCTCAGCTAGCAGAAGCCACTTGCTCTCCTCTGATAAGGGCCTCTAAATGTTCAAATCTCCTTCTCAGCTGCAGAAACACAGACATGTGGATGTCACGCACTTTCATCTTCCCTCTGAGCCTTAGTGACTCCTCCCCAGGCTCAGGGGGTAGATGAGAGAATCCTGGAAAACACAAGAGTTTGAATGATCCCATTTGTGAAAACAACATGCGTTTAAAGTCCCCTTTCCTCTCCCTAGTCTGGTCCCCGCCCCCTGTGGCCAAGAATTTGAAAGTAGAAAGGAGATACCCTCCTCCTCTCCCCTCCCCCAGTGAGTCTCAGTGAGACTTTTGCCCTTACCATCCCATCTGGATGTGCTGGGGAAAGGGTTGGAGGCCAGAGGACAGGAGAGGCCTGGGACAGGCCCTTGACGTGTCCTCAAGCCAGTTGTGGGAAAACTTGAGTCCTCCCCTCCTCCCAACCTACCCTGTGCGGCTGCTTTTGGCTGGATTCTCTGCGCCCAGTGCAATACACCCTTTCCCCTTCACTCTCCCTTGGTTACTATGGAAACAAGGGTGTCATTGATGTGGGCTGAGCAGGGGAACATGTCGGTGCACAGCTGAAAGTCAGCGATTATGCCGGCGGTTAGAAATGTGCCAGGGTTAAAGGAGTACACAGCTCCCACGACTGCTGAGAGGACATAGTCCTGCCCCCTCCCACTCTCCCTCCCTCCATCTCCACTTCTCTCTCTTGGCTTTTGACAAATTTCTTTTTTCCCCTCTGGACTAAAGTAGTGGCTATTTTTATGCCACTCTGCACCCCACCCTCACTGTTGGCCGCTCCTTATCCGGCCTGTCCTGGAGGATGACACCATGTCACCCTCACCAGGACTCATCCCTCGATCCCCATCAGATTTTGCTTTGATTTCTCTTTCCTTTCCTTCTCAGGGACCAGTTCTTACTTCCTTTTATTTTTAGCTCTGCACTCCATGTGGTTTGAGGGTTCAGTCTGATCCATCTAAAGGTTCTTTTTTTATAATCCCTTTTGAAAATGATAATCAAAGGAAGGGACGCGGTGTTTGGTCATGTGGAAAACTCAATGTATAATTTAGATGTCTGTCAAAAATCCGACAAATAAAATTTAGCTGAAATGAAAGCAAGCTGGAATGTGTTGTGTTCTTTGCTGAAGCTCAGAGAGGGCCTGAAATGTGTTTGTCCTTTTAGAGGTTAGCTTTCCTCAAGGTGTTTTTTTCAGAAGGGTATATATAATATAACAACAATGACAATAATAGTAGCCCTTTATTAAGCCCCTCCTACATGCCAGGTACTTTATATACATCATGGGGCAGCTTTAGTCCCACTTTGCAGTGGAGGAAATGGAGGCATTTGCCTCAGTTAAGGAATTTGCCAGAAATTCCAGAGCTATTAAGTGCAGGTGGACCCTGGAACCTGGCCGTGAATGCTCAGCAAGCTGCCACCTCTGAGAATCCTGGCCCCTTGCCCAGCAGTCTCATCCTCCAGGCTCCTTCCCCTCCTTCTTTCCCTTTTGCTCAACCTCCCCTCCTCATCCCCAGGGATCTCTTCTAGCCATAAGACTCCCCTGGGGTTCCCTGTTATTAAAGCAACACAACCATAAATTGTGTTCTGTCCTTTGCACATGACCAGCCCCAAAGACAGAAAAAAGGAAGAAGACATAATTAGAAAAGTTAGGGCCTGGCTGGGCACCTGTAGCTCAAGAGGCTAAGATGCCTGCCACATACACCAGAGCTGGTGGGTTTGAATCCAGCCCAGGCCTGCCAAACAACAATGACAACTACAACCAAAAAATAGCCAGGTGTTGTGGTGGGCGCCTGTAGTCCCAGCTACTTGGGAGGCTGAGGCAAGAGAATCGCTTAAGCCCAGGAATGGGAGGTTGCTGTGAGTGGTGATGCCACAGCACTCTACCCAGGGCAACAGCTTAAAGCTCTGTCTCAAAAAAAAGAAAAGTTAGGGCCTGCAGTGAGACTTGCAATTACCTCATACCTAACACTGGGTCCTAATTTATTTATTTATTTTTGAGGCAGAGTCTCACTTTGTGGCCCTGCCCTGAATAGAGTGTCAAAGCATCACAGCTCACAGCAAGCTCAAACTCAGGCTCAAGCGAGTCTCTTGCTCCAGCCTCCCAAGTAGCTGGGACTACAGGCGTCCACCACAAAGCCCTGCTATTTTTAGTCTCAAACCCTTTTTTTTTTTTCCCCCTGCAGTTTTTGGCCCGGGCTGTGTTTGAGCCTGCCACCTCCAGTATATGGGGCCGGTGCCCTACTCCTTGAGCCACAGGTGCCACCCAGTCTCAAACTCTTGAGCCCAAACAATCCATCTGCCTTGGCCTCCCAGAGTACTATGATTACAGACATGAGCCACCAGACCCAGCCTTGTGTCCTCATTTTATTTTATTTTAGTTATTATTAATTTTTTTTTTGTAGAGACAGTCTCACTTTATTACCCTGGGTAGAGTGCCGTGGCGTCACACAGCTCACGAGGCATCCTCAAACTTTGGAAACGGGGCCAGTTCACTGCCCCTTAGACCGTCGGAGGGCCAGACTATAGTTTAAAAAAACAAACAAATTATGAACAAATTCCTATGCACACTGCACATACCTTATTTTGAAGTAAAAAAACAAAACAAAACGGGAACACATACAATCACACCTCCTTATGTGGCCCGCGGGCCACAGTTTGAGGATCCCTGGCTCACAGCAACCTCCAACTCCTGGGCTTAAGCGATTCTTCTGCCTCAGCCTCCCGAGTAGCTGGGACTATAGGCGCCCACCACAATGCCCGGCTATTTTTTTGTTGTTGCAGTTTGGCCGGGACCAATGTTTGAACCTGCCACCCTCAGTATATGGGGCCAGTGCCTTACCCACTGAGCCACAGGCACTGTCCCGGTCCTCATTTTATTTATTTATTTTTGAAATAGAGTCTCATTCTGTTGCCCTAGGCTGAGTGCAATGGCATCATCATAGCTCATAGCAACATCAAACCCTTGAGCTCAAGGGATCCTCTTGCTTCGGGTTCTCAAGTAGCTAGAACTACATGCACCAGCCACAGTGCCCAGCTAGTTTTTCTATTTTTAGTAGAGACAGGTCTCTTTCTTGCTCAGACTGTTCTGAAACTCATAAACTCCAGCAATTCACATGCCTCAGCCTCCCAGTATTAAGATTACAGGCATGAGCCACCGCACCTGTTCCTGGCTCATCATTTTATTTATTTTTGTTTGGTTGTTTATTTATTTTTTGAGACAGAGTCTCACTCTTTTGCCTCAAGTAGAGTGCCATGGTGTCATCATAGCTCACAGCAAGCTCAAACTCCTGGGTTCAAGTGATCTTTCTGTCTCAGCCTCCCAAATACCTGGGACTACAGGCACCCACCACCATGCCTGGCTACTTTTTCTATTTTTAGTACAGACAGGGTCTTGCTCTTGCTCAGGCTGGTCTTGAACTCCTGAGCTCAGGCAGTCCACATGCCTGGGCCTCCCAGCATGGTGGGATTATGAGCCACCATGCCTGGCCCACAGTCCTCATTTTAAATAGGGTGCAGGGAAAGACTCATCCAAAGTCACATGGTATGGGTGGTGCCTGTGGCTCAAGGAGTAGGGCACCAGCCCCATATACCAGAGGTGGCGGGTTCAAGCCTAACACGGCCAAAATTGCAAATAAAACAACAACAAAGTCACATGGTAGGTATTTAGAGTTGGCAGCAGTCCAGAGTTCTGCCCTCCAGAACAGAAAAGATTCTTGTCCCCTTAAGCAGTCTAGAGACACAGCAGCACAGCTGGCCCCAAAGGCCCTACCTTTGAAAGGTGAGCCGTTGGCAGAAACAAAGGGGAGCTAGAGGCAGGAGGAGAAAAATGGTCTAAGACTGCCAGATAAATTATAGGATATTCATTTAAGCTTGAGTTTCAGGTAAATAATAGTGTTTAATTCAAGTATATACTGTGCAATATTGGGGACATCATATAATGAGAATACTCAAAAAAATGCATTGTCTGCAATTCTAATTTAACTGCCCATCCTGCTTTTTTGGTTTTGTTTCGATAATCTGGAAACCCTTAGGGCGGAACCAAGACTCCCTGTTCCATAAAGGGGCAGTGCAGAGCGACGCCTGTGGCTCAGTGAGTAGGGCGCCAGCCCCATATACCAAGAGTAGCGGGTTCAAACCTGGCCCTGGCCAAACTGCAACAAAAAAATAGCCAGGCATTGTGGTGGGCGCCTGTAGTCCCAGCTGCTCTGGAGGCTGAGGCAAGAGAATCACCTAAGCCCAAGAGCTGGAGGTTGCTGTGAGCCGTGTGATGTCATGACACTTTACTGAGACTTTGTCTCTACAAAAAAAAAAAAAAAAAAGTGTGTGGGGGGGGAGGTAGTACAGTGCAGTACAATTAAAAAATATAGGCTTGACACCCATAGCTCAGTGGTGGGTTCGAACCTGGGGCTGGTGGGTTCAAACCTGGCCCAAGACTGCTAAACAAACAAAAAGTGTATTCTGGGCGGCACCTGTGGCTCAAAGGAGTAGGGCACTGACCCCCATATGCCGGAGGTGGCGGGTTCAAACCCAGCCCAGGCAAAAAAAAAAAAAAAAAAAAAAGCGTATTCTCTGGGCCAGGCGGAGTATGGATCATGACTGTAATCCTAGTATCCTAGCACTCTGGGAGGCTGAGGCAGGTGGATTGCTTAAGCTCAGCAGTTAGAGACCAGCCTAAGTAAGAGTGAGGCCTCATCTCTACTAAAAATAGAAAATTAGGCCAGGTACCGTAGCTCATGCCTGTAATCCTAGCACTCTGGGAGGCTGAGGCAGGTACATTGCTTGAGCTCAGGAGTTTAAGACCAGCCTGAGCAAGATCGAGACCCACTCTCTACTAAAAAATAGTAAAACTGAGGCAAGATGATACTTGAGCCCAGGAATTTGAGGTTGCTGTGAGTTATGATGCCATGGCACTCTACCAAGGGCAACAAAGTGAGACTCTGTCTCAAAACAAAACAAAACAAAACAGGGTGGTGCCTGTGGCTCAAAGGAGTGGGGCGCCAGCCTCATGTGCCGGAGGTGGCGGGTTCAAACCCAGCCCTGGCCAAAAACAAACAAACAAAAAAACTAGCTAGGTGTTGTGACTGGTGCCTGTAGTCCCAGCTACTCGGAAGCTGGGGCAGGAATATTGCGTGAGCCCAAGAGTTTGAGGTTGCTGTGAGCTATGATGCAGGGCACCCACCAAAGGTGACAAAGTAAGACTCTGTCTCACAAAAATAAAAAAGTGTATTCTCTGGAGTTAGAGAGGTTTGATCCTTCCTCATGCATAAATCAGCTTTGTGATCTTCAACAAGTTACTTCCTCTCTTCCAATCCTGCCTCTTTATCTGTGACATGGAACTGAAATGGTAGGGAGAGTTAAAAGAGATCTAATGTAGGCAGCACCTGTAGGTCAGTGGGTAGGGCGCCAGCCACAAATACTGAGGCTGGAGGGTTTGAACCCAGCCCAAGCCAGCTAAAACACCAATGAAACTGCAAACAAAAAATAGCTGGGCATTGTAGCGGGCACCTGTAGTCCAGCTACTTGGGAGGCTGAGGCAAGAGACTCGCTTAAACCCAAGAGTTTGAGGTTGCTGTGAGCTGTGACACCATAGCACTCTACTGAGGGTGACAAAGTGAGACTCTGTCTCAATAAAAAAGAAACTCCAGAATCCAGGCCTTCCAAGCACTCAAGACTTCTGCCCACCACCTTCCCTCCCCCTGATTTTCAAGGCAACATATGAACCAACCAGGGGCCAGAAGCCTTCCTGGAGGGGCTGGCAGCCCCCTTGGCAGCCCCCTCTTCCCAGGGCTCTCAGGGCTCTGAGGGCCACCCCAGTCACACCTCCTGCAATTACATTTGTAATTGGGAAAGGCTCTTGTCAGAGGCTCCTGATTGGCTCGGAGCAAAAACACAGTTTAGCACTCAGTCAAGCTGCATTTCAGGGCCTCTATCTCTCTCTCTCCCCACCCATTCCCCTTAATTGCAATCTGTTCTGTAATTTCCTTTCTCAACACTGCAGAACACAGAAGCTGCAGCCACCAAGAGCAGGGCAGAGAGGAGGGAAAGAGCTCCTGCTCTCTGCAGTGATTGTGTTGGTCCAACACTCTATATGGGTGTGTATGTCCAGAACCAGCTACGGCACACATGCAGATAGAGCCAGCAACCGGGCCTCACTGTGCCAGACTAGGGGAAAATTGTTAAGGAGTTACCTACCTGTGCCAGGTTATCTCATTTAATCCTTGCAAAGATACATGTGTGTGAGAGAGAGAGAGAGAGAAACAGGGTGTTCTTTGTTGCCCACACATGAGGGCAGTGGCATGATTATAGCTCACAGCAACCTCGGACTTCTGGGCTCCAGCAATCCTCCTGCCTCAGCCTCCCGAGTCACTGGGACTACAGGTACCTGCTACAACACCTGGCTAATTTTTCTATTTTTATAAAGTTGGGGTCTCACTTTGTTGCTCAGACTGGTCTGGAACTCCTGGCCTCAAGCAATCCTCCTTCATCTCTGCCTCCCACCCAGAGTGTTTTTGTTTGTTTGTTTGTTTGTTTTTGAGACAGAGCCTCAAGCTGTTGCTGGGTAGAGTGCTATGGCATCACAGCTCACAGCAACCTCCAACTCCCGGGCCCAAGCAATTCTCCTGCTTCCACCTCCCAAGTAGCTGGGACTACAGGCGCCTGCCACACACCCTGCTATTTTTGGTTACAGTCGTCATTGTTGTTTGGCGGGCCCAGGCTGGATTTAAACCCGCCGGCTCAGGTGTATGTGGCTGGTGCCTTAGCTGCTTGAGCCACAGGCACCGAGCCTGTTTCTTTGTTTTTTTGAGACAGAGTTTCACTATGTCGCCCTCAGTAGAGTGCTGTGCTGTCACAGCTCACAGTAATCTCCAACTCTTAAGCTTAAGCAATTCTCTTGCCTCAGCCTCCCAAGTAGCTGGGACTTTATGATTACATAGGGTTACGTGTATGAGCCACCATGCTGGCTGCAAAGACATTATTAGCTGTAGGTATTATCATTCACAATATGGGGATGGTGCTCACTGCATTTGAATCACTTGCTGATGAGTCTACCAGAAGAATGGGGCAGACTCAGAACTTGAACCCAGGCCTGTCTGACTGCTGGGCCCCGAGTTCATACAATAATACCCTTTTTCCCTTTTGGCTTCCAAGGTTATGCTCTCAGAAAAGGAGTTAAGGGATCCCCTGCATAAAGGAACATGGAAAGGTTTATTTTCCATAGTGACTAGCAGTGTCCCAGGGACAAAAAAGGCTTTGCTAAAAGAAATGAAATATTAATGACAGAATTGCAGAAAGCAAGATGAGTCCAGGAGGAGGCAGGGAGAATTTGCCTGGATACCTGAAGCCGAGGGGTACAAGGGTTGAGGGTGGAACTACATTTAGCTCAGCAACCTGCTGCTCCTTTTAGTAATTAGCTGATCTAATCCTTTGATTAGCCCTATAAGTTAGCCACCCCAGGTGAGGAAACCAGGCTCAAAAAGGTTAAGTCCCTTGCTCAGAATCACACAGCTAGGAAATGGCTTGACTGGAATTCCTGACTCATTTGCCCAAAGCCCATTTTTCCCCAAATCCTGACTAAAAAGCAGGGTCTTTAGCAGTTAAAGCAGCTGGGGAATGGGGCTGTCAGAAACAGGGAGGTGGGCCAGAGGCAGACCTTGCTCTTGGCCATCTCACCACCAGCCTTCAGGATCCAGACCCTTCCCCAGAGTCTCAGAGTTGGCTGCTGCTCTGGAGGCCACCAGCAGATGGGTAGAGGGCATGTAGCCTTACCCTCACAACAAAAGAAGGAGGCTGGGGAGACGGTGGCAGCTTGGGCTCTGGGGGCCAGACCAGCTGCCTCCATCCCCACCCCGGGGCTCAGCCCACTGGAGGAAGAGGAAAATGGGTGAACTGCAGGACAGATGCACAGACTCTATCCAGATAGGCTCTCTTTGCCTTGTCCACAGAATGCGTGTTCCTGGGCTGCACCTGTGGCTCAAAGAGTAGGGTGCTGGTCCCATATACTGGAGGTGGTGGGTTCAAATCCAGCCCCAGCCAAAAAAAAAAAAAAATAGGCTCTCTTTGCCTTATCCACAGAATGCATGTTCCTGAGACTGGAGAGACATGTCCTCTGAGCCACTGCTGGTCCATATGGGAGAGGATCCCCCACACCAGGGTGCCAGGCTTGGCTCTAGCTGCTAGACTTTTAGCCAAGTACCCTTGTGTAGGGTACAAGCTGACAGCTGTAGTTGATGGCCCCGCCTATTACACCACCAGACCCCTCGCTAGGCCTGGCTCTCAACATTTCCCTCACTGACTGTATCCCTAGGCCCAACTGGATCACTTGCCCTGGGGGTTGGAGCCCAGCAGCCTCTCTTCTCTAGCTTCCTTTGCTGCAAAAATTCTCATAGAATCATGCCAGCACACTAACCCCTAGCCCCCTTGGATTCCCTCTGGGGACACGGAGCAAGCCTGATCAGGAGCTTCCCTGGGGCCTCCAAATGTCAGGCCAAAGCATTTTTTCTGTTTGAATGCTACAGATGACTTTTGGAAAGAAGGGGGTAAGAAGCTTTGGTTTGTAAGCAATAGCCCATCCTGGAATCAAGAACCCCCATCCTGCCCTCCCCTCCCCCAGTTCCCCTATCCCCTCCCCTAGCTCCTACAGGGATTCAACCAGGATGTCACCCTGCCTCATTCCCTGGATCCCTTTCCCACCCTGAGATCTCCCGATATGACAGACCAGTGGGTTGGGAGAAGAAAAAGAGTGAGGAGGGGGCTGGGATGCTGATCCAGTCAGAGGGGAGGTGTCTGCACAGCTGCAGGCAACCCCCCCCCCCCCCCGCCCAGGCCTTGAGCGGGCACAGTACCCTCTCCCACCCGCCCGCCCACTGCTGCTCCTGAAACAGTTGGTCCTAATGAACACTAAGCAGGCAGGGCAGCTGTGTGCATTATCCATATGCATGGGGAGGTGTACATTGATCCCCACATCCCGCCCCACCTTGCAGCTGCTGCCAGCTTCTATGCCAGGAGGGTGAGTGGGCACCAGGGCCCCACCTCCCCCCAGGCCCTTCTCTCAGCCCTCCCTCTCCAGCCCACGCCCACAGCCTTCACTTGACCCATTTTGGAGGCAGAAGTTTGTGTGTGTATTTGAGACAGAGAGAGAAAGAGTGTGCACACATCATTTCCCCAGTTGGTGCTTTTGATTTCCTCTGAAGCATCTTGATTGCGGATGTACAATGGCATCTTGCTGCCAGTGCTCCCTCAGCAGCTTCTGGCTCTGTGCCGCCTCCTCCCCGGAGCCGGAGCCGGGATTTTCTGCTGACTCTAGGGCCCATGGCTAGCTGACAGGGAGGGAGAAGGCCTGCTCCAGGCTTCCTGCCCTTGGCTGAGCGGTGGACCTGCAGGCCCAGCCACCAGCCTTCTACTCCTCAGGCTGGGTTCAGTCTGCACCCTGCACCCACCTCTTCTCTCACTTGGACCCCTCAGTGCCTCCCAGTTGGCCACCTGGTCTCCCCTGCCTAGAGAGAGACCCTTAGGGGTCAGAGGCATTATCCTAAAATGCAGACCCCCTTCTCACATAGCTTCCAAAGCCCTGCAGCTAGGAGATCCTTAAGTCCAAACTGTTTATCCTGTCATTTTAAGCTCCTCTGATCTGACTCTAGACCATTTCTATGAACTTATCAACCATGGACTTCACATATACCCTGTGCTCTAGATGAGCTCCCCTCACTGCCCACCCCCAACTAAACCCCACAATTTTATTCCCCCACTCCCGTGTTCACAGCACCTCTTCTCTGGGACATCTGCCCCCTATTTTGAGCTTACCCAATCCTTCAGGGCATGATTCAAGTCCCAGATCCCCAAGAAGATGGCTTGGTAGCTTTTCCCCTGCGCAATTTTTTTTTTTTTTTTTTGAGACAGAGTCTCAAGCTGTGGCCCTGGGTAGAGTACCGTGTATCACAGCTCACAGCAACCTGCAACTCCTGCGCTTAAGCGATTCTCCTGCCTCAGCCTCCCAAGTAGCTGGGACTACAGGTGCCTGCCACAACACCTGGCTATTTTTTTTTTGGTTGCAGCCATCATTGTTGTTTGGTGGGTCTGGGCTGGATTAGAACCCACCAGCTCAGGTATATGTGGCTGGTGCCTTAGCCACTTGAGCCATAGGTGCCAAGCCCCCTATGCAATTTCTTTTCTTGTTTTGCAGTTTTTGACTGGGGCTGGGTTTGAACCCACCACCTCCAGTATGTGTTGGGCCGGTGCCCTACTCCTTGAGCCACAGGCACTGCCCGCAGCATTTTCTTAGTTATTGTGTTAAGACATTTATATTTTACATCTAGTAAATTTCACATGTACCCCTGTAAGATGCACCCCCCTGTGCAATTATTTTTTTCCAGTTTCGGCCAGGGCCAAGCTTGAACCCACCACCCCTGGTATATGGGGCCAGCACCTTACTCCTTAGCCACAGGCACTGCCCACCCTGTGCAATTTTTAGAGCCCTAAGTAGTAGAGGCACTTGGCATCTGTTCATTCATGCATTCTTCATTCAGCAAATATCTCTTGAGCAGAAGCAAAGCGCTGACAATGGTCTTACATCCTGGCCCTATTCTCTCACTACCTCTCTGACCCACTCACTCACCACTCTATGACCTGCTCACTCTTTCCAGCTACCCTTACTTCTCGACTGTTCCTGAAACAGAATCTTCTGCCTGAGGCCTTTGTACTTATTCCCTCTGCCTGGAAAACTCTTGCTCCCAATATACCCAGATTGTGTTCCCTCAAGAGGTTCTGCTCAGTGTCACCTTCTCAGTGAGGCCTTTCCCATCTATTTTTCTCTATATGAACACTTCCATGTCCCCTTCCCTACATCCCCTATGCCCTCACCTGCTCTATTTTCCTTCATGGTACTCATCACCTACTCACTTTTACTTATTTTTGCAAGTCATCTGGCTCTTCCCCACAGATTATCAGTTCCAAGAGGGCAGAGAGGCCCAGTGTGGTGGCTCACACACAGCTATAATTCTAGCACTTTGGAAGGCTGAGGTGGGTGGATCGCATAAGCTCAGGAGTTTGAGACCAGCCAGAGGAAGAGTGAGAACTGTCTCTAAAAAAAATAGCTGGGCCTTCACAGTGCCTGTGGCTCAAAGGAGTAGGGTGCTGGCCCCATATGCCGGAGGTGGTGGGTTCAAACCCAACCCTGGCCAAAAACTGCAAAAAAATAAAAAATAAAAAAATAGCTGGGCCTTGTGGTAGGCACCTGTAACCAAAGCTACTTGGAAGGCTGAGGCAAGAGGATTGTTTGAGCTATGATGCCATAGCACTCTACCAAGGACAACAAAGTGAGACTCTGTCTCAAAGAAAATGAAGGCAGAGAATATGTCTGTTTTGTTCACTGATGCATGCCTGACATTGAAGCAATGCCTGGCACTAGAAAGATCTCAATAATTATTTGCTGAATGAATGAATGAATCAATCAATCAAACAGGCACTGTGCTAGGTCTGCAAATATCAAAGGTGACTAATATATCATGTCTTCTAGGGACTCACAGGCTAGTTGGACATTAAACTATGCAACTGCAACCTGACATGTAAACCTCAATTAGTTAAAAATACCAACTGAGCGAGCAAAGTGCATGGGAGGATGGTTGGCCCAAAGGAGCATAAACATTGTGATAGTTACCGCTGCCTAAGCACCACTGAAGCCAGCACCAGACCTGGCACTTCATACAGATCATCTCATTACCTCTCAACCGCCCTCTTCAGAGGTGGGTGGGGGAGGGGGCTGCACAGAGGAGAGACTGTGAGGCCAGGGAGACATCCAAGCAGAGGGGTCAGCAAATCCACAGCCACTGTGGGCTGTGGAAGGACTGTTGTTAAGCATCTGGTTTGATGGGTGGAGCTTGGGGAGCTGCCGCTGGTGGAGACAGCACTGACTGACATTCAGTGTGGCTAGTGAGACCCTAACTTGTTAGGCCAGGAACTGCCCATTTGTGTCCACACCTGCTCAGAGCCCTGCAGCAGCTGCACACATGGACAGTGTCTGATGATGTCCAGCTCACAACCAGGACACAGGTATGCCCAATTACTCACTGCCACTTTTCCCAGTGGGCCGGGAGTTCATACCACCCTTAAGATTCAGCTCATCCCCACTCCACCCCCAGTTCCACTTCTGATCTGTAATTCTGAGATGTTGCCCATTTCCCCTCTAAGCCCCCATTCTATACAAGTTGCACAGCACACCACTTTACATGTCACTCCCCTTTTGCCTCAATGTAAGTAATAAAAAATAACCTATGGAATAGCACAGATGGGTTCTCTGCAAAAAAAGAGCCAATTATTGGAGATCTAGTACAAGGAGAAGTCATACATTTCCCAGTTTGCCACAGTTGAGGGGAATTAACCACAAGTGATGAAAGAAAACTGGCCTCCCCTGCAGGAAACATTCAATGACAACCCCCACCCCCCACCCCCCAGTGCTAAATGGATAAATCCATGGCATCATAAAAGCCAGAGATGGATTTCAGGATTTCAGGAAGTAGCCCTGAGCTCTTGAAGGCATCTCTCAGTCTAGGGCTGTGATTCCTACACATTGTGGAGAATATGGCAGAGACCAGAGCTCTATCCATCATATTTCTATTTGCTATTTGGAAGAATTTGCACAGTGAAAGGGATGTCTTGAGGTTGGGAGCTGTCTCTGTAGGAATTCCAGCAAAGACAGAATACATCCTGCCAGGGTAGGGGTGAGGCAGGAGGGGAAGAGCCTTTTGAGAGCAGGTGGAAGTGTGTGGAAAGCTAGGGAAAGACTGAGGCTGAAGGAAGAAGCTGGTGTTTTTGGCCAGCCTTCTTCCTGGGCCAAGCATGTACCTTCCCACTTCTCACTGTGAGCCCCTCAACCCCAGCTGCTGCTACCCACACTCCAATCTGTTTCTCCTTTCTCCCAGCCTCCAGAGAAGATTCTGGAATCTTAGCCCCAGAAGATCCTGAACCATGGGCTTTGTAGCACTTCTGCACAGAGTATAGAACAGGGGCAATCCAAAAGTGCTCTCAATTTCATTCCTTGCCCTTTTAACTCAAACAGAATTTAGGATTCTAGAACCAGTACCAGGATTCTGGGGTCTGGAGAGATCTGTTTCTAAAGCACCTGCCTCCTCCCTCAGAATTCACAGGATACTGAGGTGGGGTAGGAATTCTCCAGGGGCCTAGGTTGGGTCCTGAAGTTGCTAACTGATTCTCCCACACCCTCAGTTAAGAGAAGATGAAGGTGTCTGAGGAAGACTGTGGTGACAATGACAGGTTCTGAGTGGGTGGGTGAGAATAGGGCCTGTAAGAATCCAGAAGTGAGGTTAGAATGTGGGGTCTCAGCTTGGAGATAGGGGCCCTGGGGTGCTGACTCAGCAGTTCAGAGTGTCCCCAGGATGCCCTTTGAAGCTGAGAGGGGGCTTGATCTGGTGTCTCCCTAGCCAGATGCGCTGGGAGAGGGGGTGGAGAACAGGACTGTCCCCAAGTCTGCCTTCCCAACCCCCACCACCTCCTGAGCGCGAAGAAAGTTTCTGAAGACAGTTTCCGGCAGTTGCAGGGGGCACCGGACCCCCGCCTCACGCCTTGCAGCTGTTACCCAGCTGCCCAGCCCCACCCCAAAGACAGCTGGGAGATAGGATGAGGGAGGAGACGGAGGGAGCAGGCCCAGCTGCTGGGCTCCGGGCAGGGACAGGGTGGGGGTGGGGAGAAGAGACATGAAAGAGCCAGAGCGCGGCGGGGGCGGGCGGAGGAAACCCCCGCCCCGCCCCGGGCGGTGGCCTCCCTGCGGGCTGCGCACATCTGGGCCGCAGGAGCCACCGCCCTGTGTGTGGGGTAGGGAGCCGCGGATCCCTGGCCTTTCCAGAAAGGGAGGCGTGGTGGGCAGGAGCCGAGGGCGGAGGCGGGCAGCGGGCGGGTGTGCGCAGGACATGCACCTGGGAGGGACCAGTCACCCCCTCACCCCCGCCCCCAGGCACACATTCAGGTTGTGGGAGGCCCTCAGATGCCTGCTTTAGTGGACCTTTGTCCTGGAGCAGCTCCAGCTCTTTCTGGAAATGTTTGCCCTTGGCCCTTTTGGGAGGTGGGTACAGCTGCTCCTACAAAGTCAGGGACAGCTGGGTGGCTACTTCCTTGGCTGCCCAGACCCGACGCCCCCAACCCTCCCTGGGCCCACACTACTGGCAGCCGGGGTTCCTCCTACAGTTGTGTGTCTGAGTGTACAATTGGCTGGGGTAGGAGTCAAGAGTGGGGAGAGCCTTGAGTCCCTTCAGAATCTTCCCTCCATATCTCAGTCAGATATACCTGGAGAAAGGACCCCTCCCATCAGCCAAAATAAAATTAGGCCAAGTGGGAAGGAAATTGGGCAGCTCCCAGTCTTGGCATGGGGGATGTCACAGGGCACTTGACAAAACTGGAGAAAGGGAGGAGCAGATGTGAGTTGCTCTGTGTCTGTGGGCTGTAGGGACACTGTACTCCAGCCACCTGCCCCTCCCTTTAGCCTCAAACAGGTGCAGAGAAGTGGGGGGTAGCGGCTGTCATACTGCTCCTGACTCCAGTTCTCTGCCAAACTGAGGAACAATTAGGCAAGTGTCCACCCATCCCCTCTGTCATTCTTTGCTCCCACAGGAAGGGTTGGGGGCACTTAACAAGACTCTGGTTTGGTTTGGCCAGCCCCAAAGTCTTTATTTTTTGGATTTTTTTTTTTTTTTTTGCAGTTTTTGGCCAGGGCCAGGTTTGAACCTGTCACCTTCAGCATATGGGGCCAGCACCCTACTCCTTTGAGCCACAGACGCCACCCTTAGCCTTTATTTTTTGTAGAGGTGACTAGGGGTTTATGAGGCTTGGACCACTGATATCAGACTTTACCCGCAGGCTCTCTGCCTTGTCCTAGGCTTCCTGGGGTAGTACTTGATTCTGACCAGACAAGGGGGTGAGAACTGGACACTCAGTAAAGGCTGCCCCTCCTGCTAGTATGGGAGAAGGGCACAGGCTGCCCTACTCACAGATCTGTGCAAAGCATCAGGCAGCCAACTGAACCCAGGCCTTGAGTGTCCCAGGCCCTTCTCCCTCTTACCCAGGGGTCTCTGTTACAGAGACCAGGCCAACATGGCAGCACTTCTCAAACCCCAGAAGTTATAAATGCAAATTCCTAGGCTCTCAGATTCCCACTGAGTCTAAGCTGGGGCTCAGGAATCTGCCCTTTGAACAAGTACCCAACACATGCCTGAGACTGGAAGCTCTGTTAAAAATTTTCACCCCAAAGGGGTGGAGGTGGGATGTCTTCTTCATCTTGCTACACCACCTCCACTCCTCCTAGAACCAAAACCTCAAGTCAAAGTACCTTGCTTAGTGGCCCTTACTCCCCATGGGGGCCAGGGCCCAGCTAGATTAAATTCCAAGAGGACAGGATCTGTTCTGCCTGTGAGCCTGCAGCCTTGCACAATGCCAGCTCCCAGTATGCACTCAATAAATATTTGTGGCCAGAAAGAGGTAAACTTGCAAGACTTTACCTCTTTCAGGTGTTTCTCCTTTGTCTGTCCCACATTGGCAGAACCTCAAAGAGATGCCATGGCTGGGGTAGCATAGGGCTGGGCCCTGGAGGCCCTCAGCAAATATTTGCAAATGAACTCAAGGCCAGAGTGGATGTAGTCCGCCCCTTACTAGTTTACATTCACAGACCTGGAACTGGAAACCCAGGAGGGTAGAGGCTTTTGTCCATAGAGGGCCCTTCCTCACACCAATGCCTATAGACCCCAGGTCTCAGGGTGTTGGGGGTAAGAGTGAAGGCAGGGAACGGGACTGCGCCATCATGTTTATTAGAAGATTGGATTTCAGTGTGTGCTCTAGACAGATTACAGAATAAATACCTGCGCCTTGAGAACAGGAAGTCCATGATTCATACAAAGTGCTCACTACAGGAAGTAGCTGTGTCAAAATTCAGGCAAGGACACAACTCAGGGCAGCCCCTCTTCCCTGCTGACCTCAACAAGGGCTGTGCTACTGTTCTTATTTTATTATTTATTTCTCTTTATTATTATTAATATTATTATTATTTGCTTTTGCTGTGGTCACTATCATTGGCAAAGTTCCTTTTCCCCTTTCCTGGACATGGGGTTCCTGCTTTAAAAGATTCCTCTCTGAGGCTGAAGGTGCCAAAAGCTGCTTGAGAAGTGGCCTTTGAACTCCGTCTGGGAAGATGGTGAGGAAGAAGGAAGCAGGAGAAATCATTCTTGGTTTAAAAAAATTTTAAAAACCAAAACAAAAGTCCCACAATCTACAAGTCATTCCTTACTTGATCAGTGATCAAACTGCCCAAAAGAAAAACCAGAGGAGAAAGAGGCCGGTGGGCATGGCCTCCCTCCTGGGCCAGGTGAGAAGGGCTAGACTCCCCAAGGGCTTCAGGGGAAGGTGAGGCTCCTTCCAACCATGGGGGTTCTGGGGGAAAGTGTAGAAGAAAAAAGGAGAGCTCAGCGCCTTCTTGAGACACTTTCCCAACTCCAAGGCCACCTACGGCCCCAGCCCAGGCCAGCTCCCACTGTCACCTCTGTGTCCAGGAGATTCATTAAAAAACAAAAAAACAAAAAAAAAACAAAGCCAAAACCAAAACACAGTCCAAAAGGAAAAGACTTGGGGAAATGGGGGGAGGAAGAGGGAGAAGGAAGGTACAAGGGCAGGTCTCTGGATGCATAATTCCCAAGCCATCAGGGGCTGGGGGAGGATTCCCTAGTACCCCACCACCTGCGTGGGTTAGCTCGTCACATAGTGCTTGGTGGACGGCTGCCCATACACCCTGTAGAAATCCTGGTGGCCAGGCTGCTGGGAGGCGTCGAGCCAGTCTCTGACTGCCAGGCCAGGAATGGACTGAGGGACGGAGGGTGTAGGTGGGAGCGGGTGTGAATATTCCTGCGAGGGCACTGTCCAGGGGAAGTGGCCGGAGCGGGGGTAGGGCTGGTGGCCGCCATGGTTGGCCACGGAAGAACAGTAGCAGTTGTCCACAGAACAGACGAGAATCTTGCGGCCGCCATACTGGGGGAGCATGGGCTGCTGGGTGGCAGAGCCATTGGGATACTGCGACGGGGGGAACACGGGGCTTGAGTGTACTGGTTGAGCACCACCTGGCAGGGCCACCAAGTGCTGTGTGGAGCTGCAGGGCCCCAGGGGCTGCCCAGTTTGGCCCTCGCTGCTGGCTGTGCCCGCCGCCCCGTACTGGCCGCCCACAGGGCCCGACGACGTCTCCAGGAAACTGGCCTCAGGGAAGGCTGTTGAGTGCTTGCGCTTCTCCACCCCAGAGCTGCTCAAGCCACAAGGATACAGGGGAACACTCTGCAGGAAGGGCACCGGTGTGCTGAAGGGGCCTGTGGAGAGTTTGGGGCAAAAATCACCAAAGCTCCCACCCCAAGCAACCCAGGCCCCATACTCCCTACATCTAGAAAACCAAGCATGTCATATCCCAGGTGATGCCCACTCCTCCATTAGGAAATAGAGACATTATTATTCCCACTGTACAGCTGAAGAAACTGAGGCTCAAGGAGGTAATGTCACTTGCCCAGAGCCCCACAGCTAGAAGTGGCAAAGCCAGGATGTAAAGGAAGGTCTACCTAACTAGTCCACACTGCCTTTCAGAGACAAGTCTCTAGCATTTATCCCACCCAAAGGGCTGGCTCCCTCTTTGATGGAAGACCCCACCCTCACCTTCTAGCATCTTGCGCAGCTGCTTCTCCTTCTTGGCCACTTCATTCAGGAAGAGCTTAGAGTTCAGGTGTCCGATCTTAGGGGGAGAAAGGCTGCTGCCTGTGCAGGTCTGGGTCCTGGGGGCAGTGGACGGGGCATCTGCTGTGAGGAGGTATTACCGATGAGCCCGCCCTACCTCCCTGCTTTGGCCTGGCCCTCCCCACCCACTCCAGATGTGTTCCCCTGAGGGCTGGGGGCCATCTGCTCACCTGTCCATTAGGATTTTCACAGACTTGGTGTTCTGGGGGGGAGAGAGAAGGGTCAGTAAGTGGAAAAAGCATCACAAGGAGAAGGGAAGACAGAAGCTACCCTCCTCCTCTCTAGGCAGGAATAAGCCTCTGATTCTGGCCAGAATGTGGCTGAGGGTAGGGGTCACTGGTGTTGGAATATAAGAATAGATAGCATTTTTCTAGAACTAGCTGTGCAGCCTACACTGTTGTAAGTGCCTTCCATGCATCCATCTATCATTTCATACACATGGCTTCCCAGGAGGGCTTCACAAGCCTGTAACCTCTTATCTGAAGTCTTTGGGGCCAGATGTTTTGGAATTTGGATCCTTTAGATTTTAGGAGAATATGGTGCCTGTACCATATATTATATATTATCCCCAGCAAGACACCACAGTCCAAGACCGGAAACAGTGGCTCACACCTGTAATCCTAGCACTCTGGGAGGTGGAGGCAGGTGGATTGCCTGAGCTCAGGAGTTCAAGACCAGCCTGAGCAAGAGCAAGACCTTGTCTCTAAAAATAGCCAGGCACTGTGGTGGGCGCCTATAATCCTAGCTACTTGGGAGGCTGAGGCAAGCAAGAGAATTGCTTAAGCCCAGGAGTTTGAGGTTGCTCTGAACTGTGACACCACAGCACTCTTGTGAGGGCGACAAAGTGAGATTCTGTCTCAAAAAAAAAAAAAGAAAGAAAGAAGAAAAAGTACCACAGTCCAATACAGTAACATTTCTGCAGCAAAATGTTTGAATTTTCATACCAAGTGAGATGAATAAACACCAAAAATTGCCCAAAATTAGTCCATGTCAATTCTTGCTGTTGAGAAATTTTTTGCTGACATTTTTTCTGTTAGTTTTCAGAGATTTTTAAAAGTTGGAATTGTGGATAAGGGTGACAGAGCTGTATTATCAGCTCTACATTATAAATGAGGAACAGGTTCAGGGTGTCATCTCTGATGTGCCCAAGGTCATGGAGCTAATATGAGCAAGCAGGTGATATGAACTCATACAAGATGGCTCCAAAGCCAAGGGCCTATGTGCATAATGGTGGGGGAAATTGGTTGGGAGAGCAGAGAATTGTAGACCCCAATTTTAGAATGGCACTCTGGGTCCCACCATCCCACCTTCATGAAGCTGACATCCTCTGTCTTGTCGAAGAGCAGCTGCAGAGATCCAAGCAGCTTCTTGGCCTCCTGCATGCGCTCCCCGAGATGCAGCGCCTGTGCCGCGTTCTCACTGCAGAACTTGGCCTGGGCCTTGTCCAGAACCTCCACCGTCTGTCGCAGGTCCTCATCCAGCAACTGGTGCAACTTCTCATACTGCAGTCGAACTTCCTCCTTCAGTTGGCTCACTTTCTCCTGAGTGGAAGGGGCAAGAGTGGGTGGGCAGGTGAGCAGTGGAGACTCTAGCTTCTGTCCCTACCTGTGTCACATCCTGTGAGACCCCAGTCTCTAGGCTGCCCCAGGCTCCCTAGCAAGGGAAAAATTTGACCTGCCGGTTCCCCATTGGTTAACGCAGGGCACTGTGGTAGCCACCCTTGGCACCAGTAGGGGTTTATCCACAGACAGTTCACTGAATGACTGACAGGAGGATTCTGGCACAGAGCCACACATTAAGTCTTTTGGAGGGAACTCACCCAAGGCCCTGCACCCAAGTCACCCCTACCCCATACCATGGGCTTGGACTTAGCTACCTCCACCAGACGCTTGTCTGATTCGAGTTTGTACAGCTGATCTTCAATGTCCTGCTCTCGCTCCTCCAGCCGGTCCTGCTGTTTCATCAGCATCTTCTGCAGTGACAGTTGGAGGAGGGGGTGTCAGAGGGGTTGGAGCTCCAGCCCTTCCCAAGGATGGGTGAACACTAGCCTTCCCTCTATACAATAGATTCATTCTCATCCTATGGATCTTTGGGCCCAGATGGCCTGAAATCTCTGTTACCCAATCCCTTCTGGTCCCCAGGCAATCCCAGAAGCCCGCTGAACGCTGATCCTAGCACAGGGAAGCCTGAAATAGTTCCCCACATATACTTACACATGTGCTTTCTCTTATTCATGTACCCATGAGGACAAGGTACACAGCCTATGCTCTACACACTTTTCCTGTAGAGACTTACTTAATCATTTCATCAATGCCATGAGGTAAGTACTTTTTTTTTTTTTTTTTTGAGACGAAGTCTCACTCTGTCACCCCTGGTAGAATGCTGCAGCATCATAGCTCACAGCAATCTCAAACTCCTAGGCTTGGCTCGGTGCCTGTAGTCCAAGCGGCTAAGGTACCAGTTACATATACCAGAGCTGGTGGGTTTGAATCCAGCCCAGGCCTGCCAAATAGCAATGACAACTACAACCAAAAAATGGCTGGGCATCGTGGCAGGTGCCTGTAGTCCCAGCTACTTGGGAGGCTAAGGCAAGAGAATCGCTTAAGCCCAGGAGTTGGAGGTTGCTGTGAGCTGTGATGCCACGGAATTCCACCCAGGGTGATGGCTTGAGACTCTGTCTCAAAAAACAAAAAAACTCCTGGGCTTAAGTGAGTCTCTTGCCTCAGCCTCCCAAGTAGCTGGGACTACAGGCATCTGTCACAATGGCTGGCTATTTTTAGAGATGAGGTCTTACTCTGGCTCAGGCTGGTCTTGAATTTGTGAGCTCAGGCAATCCATCCACCTTGGCCTCCCAAGTGCTGTGATTATAGGTGTGAGCCACTGCACCCAGCCTTAAGAATTTTCTAATTTTCTCACAACCATAGTCTGACCTCCCCACAAAACTCAAGGCCTCTTAAGAACAGGACTTTGCTGCTTTCTCCACCTCCCTTCATAGCTAAGCTACACAAATGCTTGAGGACCCACTAGATGCAAAATACTTTACTGAATCCATAGTTTCTGCACACAAAATAAGATGTGCAAAACAGATGTGTGTAACCACAGACACTTACAGTAAGTGTCCACTCAGCAAGGAATGGTTCTCTTCGTTGCTCTGTGGGGACCTTGGAGTAGTCATTGAGTTTGATCCTCTGGTCCCTCCTCCCAGCCACACCCCACTGGCTTCATAAAGACAAACTGCCTCTAATCCATCTTCATTCCCCAATCCATCTTATATATGGGGAAATCAAGGCATACAAGAGACTTCAGCCAGACCCTGTTTTGTGTCAGAGGCTACCCTGGAAACAAAGATCCAAGATTTTGGAAGGAGTGGGTAGGGGGTAGGGTGTAAGGGTCTCTCAAGGTAAGCTGGGGAAGCCTGGGGTACTCCCCCAACACACACGGCATGACCTTTCAATGACCCAGGATAGGGCTCGGTGCCCTAGCACAGTGGTTACAGCTCCAGCTGCATACACTCAGGCTGGTGGGTTCGAACCCAGCCAGGGCCAGCTAAAAAACAATGACAATTGCAACAAAAAAATAGCCAGGCGTTGTGGCGGGCACCTGTAGTCCCAGCTACTTGGGAGGCTGAGGCAAGAGAATAGCTTGAGCCCAAGAGTTTGAGGTTGCTCTGAGCTGTGACGCCACAATACTCTACCAAGGGCAACATAGTGAGAGTCTGTCTCAAAAAAAAAAAAGACCTAGGATAGGAGCTCAGAGGACCAAACCCAGGAGACCTTGCCCTGTCCCTAGCAACAACTCACTCTCCAGCAGGTCCCCAGCCCAAGGGTCAAAGCCTAACAATAAACACATCGTGGGTAGAAAGCAGGAACAGAGGAACCCCACAGTACTGCCCACTCACAGGCACACATAGACACAAGCACACATGGCTACCTGAGCCCTGGGCCTGCCTCATGCACACTGTTGTACTCAGCTGGACATGTACTTGCACCCATCCCCCTCACAGTGAAGGCTGGTCCTCCTAGTGCAGAGGTTCTCAAACTGTGGGTTGAGACCCCTTTTTAACAATGAAAATACACTGTGGCATTAGGAAGGTTGAGAACCACTGTCCCCAGACAACATAGAGAGATATGGTACAAAGGCAGGGTAGTCAGGGCATTCCTTCAGAAACACTAGGCCTGTTTATACCCTGTTCCTCAAATTCTTACCTGCTGGCTGGCCCACAGCCCAAGGCCCCCCTGTAGGCACACCTCACAGTCCAGACCCACTGGCCCCTTACATCTTGCACTGTGGGCTCCCTGCCCAACCACTTCTCTATGATCAGAATTATCTGTATCAAGTCAGGGGCCTGCTAGGCTGAGTCCCAGAGCAGGGGCAAGAGAGAGGCAGCCCCAGGTTCCCAGACCTCTCTCCCTCAGAGGACAGGAGTAGAGCTGTCCCATGTCCACCCTGCAGGCCATCGGGGCTCCTTTAACCTCTACTTCCACTGAGACCCCCTGGGGATTCATGGTTGATCCCTCAGGGCAGAGCCCCTTCCCTCTTCTTCTAGGCTTTCCTGAGAGTCTCCCCTGGCTTGCAGTTCTACCCTGGGACCCTGCCATGCCAGAGTCCCAGACACTGGTTTCTGTCTATCCTAGGGTACTTCTCTAACCCAGTCCAGACTTAGCAAAGGCAGTGTTCAGGTTCTGACCTCAGAGGCTGTTAAACTCCTGTCTGCTGCAAGGATTGGGCTAGGATGAGGGCAGGAAGGGGGGAGGAAGCTGGCCAGCTCACCCTTAGGGCTAGATCTTGCTAGGACAACACCTGGGAGAAGGGGGGTTGTTGCCATCCTAGGCGCTAGGAAGCTTGGAGGAAGGGGGAAAGTATGCCCTGCTGCCCCTTTAGGATTCTACCGCAATCCCACCAAATGACTGGCCAGGCACTGAGATGCTGGGAGAGGGGAACAGAGGAAGCAGAGCCTGGCCCTCCCCACCACTGGCAGCCTCTTTTCCACCCCAGGAATGGCTAAGAGCCGAGGCCCTATTACCTATAGGGGGAAATCCACAGCAGAGGTAAGACCAGGTTTCCCAGCTCAATTCCAAGCAAGGACTCTCTGTGCGGGGTGGGGGTGGGGGAGGAGACTGGGGGGCACTTTACATATCGCCATCAGTTTATAGTGAGTCATCTGGAATATGGCAAACTTGAAGCATGGGAATAGACAGAAAGGGACCTAGATGTGTTTGAGGAAGCAGGCCTCTGGGGACACATGGGACCCAGGACCACTGAGCAGCCCCAGCTCCTGATCCTCAGGCCCTACAGCAGGGGTGGGGGGTGGGCGAAGTCCGACATGTGGCCCAACACAATACCAGAAACTTACTTAAAACATTAAGAAATTTTTTTGTGGAGGCTCCCGTAGCTCAGTGGGTAGGGAGCTGGCCACATACACCCAGGCTGGCGGGTTCAAACCTAGCCCAGGCCAGTTAAACAATAACAACTGCAACAAAAAATAGCCGGGCATTGTGGTGGGCGCCTGTAGTCCCAGCTACTTGGGAGGCTGAGGCAAGAGAATCGTTTAAGCCCAAGAGTTGGAGGTTGCTGCAAGCTATGATGCCACAGCACTCTACCTAGGGCGACACAATGAGACTCTGTCTCAAAAAAAAAAAAATAAATAAATAAATAAATTTTTTATTTTTATAATTTCTTTTGGAACTTGATATTGCATGGCATGAACTTTGGAGAAGACAAAGTTGTATTGCGATGTCACGTAAAATAAACATACATGTGCTCTCACTATTTGTACGCATGTGTGGCTTCAGTTTTACTTGGCATGTGGCTCCCAGTGTGTTATCTTCCAAGAGCAGTCAATTGACGTTACATGCACTCGTGGTGGCGTGGCAATGCAGTGATTATCAATAATATTTCACCCTACCATTGCAATGTTAGGCGTGTATTTATTGAGAAGTCAGGTGAGCATTTTTATCTGATTATTAAAGCTACTTCTACACCCTGAAGCCGTCACCTTGGCCTGCATCAGCAGCCAAGATGTGGAAGGGCCCAAACCTTGCTTTCTATTTTCCTGTAAATTAATTTTCTTTTTCTTTTTTTTTTTTGGTAGAGACAGAGTCTCACTTTATGGCCCTTGGTAGAGTGCTGTGGCATCACACAGCTCACAGCAACCTCCAGCTCCTGGGCTTAAGTGATTCTCTTGCCTCAGCCTCCCAAGTAGCTGGGACTACAGGCGCCCGCCACAACGCCTGGCTATTTTTTTGTTGCAGTTTGGCTGGGGCTGGGTTTGAACCCGCCACCCTCAGCATATGGGGCCAGCACCCTACTCACTGAGCCATAGGCACCGCCCTGTAAATTAATTTTCATAAAAAAGTAAATATATTGTGCTCACTTTGGCAGCACATATACTAAAATTGGAACGATACAGAGAAGATTAGCATGGCCCCTCTGCAAGGATGACACACAAATTCATGAAGCGTTCCATATTGTTCATGTTAAAAAAAAAAGGTAGGCTCAGTGCCCTTAGCACAGTGGTTATAGCATCAGCCACATACACCGAGGCTGGTGGGTTCGAACCCAGCCCAGGGCTGCTAAACGACAATGACAACTTCAATAAAAAATAGCCAGGCGCTGCGGTGGGTACCTATAGTCCCAGCTATTTGGGAGGCTGAGGCAAGAGAATGGCTTAAGCCTAATAGCTGCAGGTTGCTGTAAGCTGTGATGGCATGGCAGTCTACTGAAGGCGACAAAATGAGACTAAAAAAATTATGGTTTTTTTTTTTTTTTTTTTTGTAGAGATAGAGTCTCACTTTGTCACCCTCGGTAGAGTGCCATGGTGTCACACAGCTCACAACAACCTCCAACTCCTGGGGTTAGGTGATTCTCTTGCCTCAGCCTCCCCAGGAGCTGGGACTACAGGCACCCGCCACAATGCCCGGCTATTTTTTTGTTGCAGTTTGGCCAAGGCCGGGTTTGAACCCACCACCCTCGGTATATGGGGCCGGCGCCCTATTCACTGAACCTCCCTAAAAAAATTATGCTTTAATATAAAATTATTATATGCTAATATAAAAATTATTATATATGCTACCTTTTTTTTTTTTTTAGCAAAACAAAGCCACCTCAAAACCATTTAACGATGGTGAATTTATTAAGCAATGTATGGAAAGCCTAGTAGATATAATTTACCCTGAAAAAAGAGGGAGTTTTTTTTTTTTTTTTTAGACAGAGTCTCACTATTTCCCTCGATAAGATTGCTGTGGCCTCACAGCTCACAGCAACCTCAAACTCCTGGGATAAGTGATTCTCTTGCCTCAGCCTCCCAAGTAGCTGAGCCTATGGGTACCTACCACAATGCCCAGCTATTTTTTGGTTGTTGTCATTGTTAGTAAGCTGGCCAGAGTCGGGTTGGAACCCACCAGCCTTGGGGTATATGGCTGGCACCCTAACCACTGTCCTAGGGGCGCCAAGCCAAAAAGGGAGATTTCTGGGGGCAGTACCTGTGGCTCAACGGAGTAGGGCGCCAGCCCCATATGCCGGAGGTGGTGGGTTCCAACCCAGCCCCAGCCAAAAACTGCAAAAAAAAAAAAAAAAAGAGAGAGATTTCTAAAATCAGTTTGTCTCATCAGACTATTGCTAGGTGAACTAAAGAAATTAGAAAATCATGGGTGGTGCCTGTAGCTCAAAGGAGTAGGGCACTGGCCCCATATACCGGAGGTGGTGCGTTCAAACCCAGCCCCAGCCAAAAACTGCCAAAAACAAACAAAAAATAAAATTAGAAAATCTATCAAAAGAAGTTTGGAATCAGGGGCCAGGGGCAGTGGCTCTCTCCTGTAATCCTAGCACTCTGGGAGGTCAAGGTGGGCGGATTACTTGAGCTCAGGAGGTTGAGACCAGCTTGAGCAAGAGTGAGACCCTGTCTCTAAAAAATAGCCAATCGTTGTGGCATATGCGTGTAGTACCAGCTACTAGGGAGGCGGAGGTAAGAAGATCACTTGAGCCCAGGAGTTTGAGGTTGCTGTAAGCTATGATGCCACAGCATTCTACCCAGGGTGACAAAGTACGACTATTACCAAAAAGAAAAAAAACAGAAGTCTGGAAAGTAAAGCCACTAATTTTATGCTTTGGAGATGTGTGACAGCACTGATGCTACAAATATGGCTCAACTTGCCATTTTTATCAGAGGTATTGATGACAAATATAAAGTCCCTGAAGAAATGGCTTCTTTAGTGCCATTAAAGACATGACTAAATCAAGAGTCTTATATGCAAGCAGTAAAAAACATGTTAAAGTCGTTTTCTTTGTCCATTGTGAACATATCTGGTATAGTTATGGAAAGTACCCTGCAATGATAGGTAAAAGAGACCTGTAAAATTAATAAAGACAATGCAATGGTGCCGAAAACTAACATCTGATAAAATATCATTGCATAGTACATCAAGAAAAAAAAATTTTTTTTTGCAGTTTTTTTTTTTTTTTTTGGCCGGGACTGGGTTTGAACCCACCACCCTCAGTATATGGGGCCAGCGCCCTACTCACTGAGCCACAGGCACCGCCCTACATCAAGAAAATTTAAGGGTGGCGCCTGTGGCTCAAGGAGTAGGGTGCCAGCCCCATATACCAGTGGGGTGGTGGGTTCAAGCCTCGCTCCAGCCAAAACTGCAAAAAAAAACAAAAAAAGAAAGAAAGAAAATTTACGTGGCTCAGTGGGTAGGGCACCAGCCCCATATACTGAGGGTGATGGGTTCAATGAACCCAGCCTTGGCCAGCTAAAACAGCAACAACAACAACAAAAAAGCTGGGCATTGTGGCGGGTGCCTATAGTCCCAGCTACTCAGGAGGCTGAGGCAAGAGAATTGCTTAAGCCCAAGAGCTGTAGGTTGCTGTGAGTTGTGACGCCACAGTCCTCTACTGAGGGCAACAAAGTGAGACTCTGTCTCAAAAAAAAAAAAAGAAAAAGAAAAAAAATTTAAATACAAATGCTTTAAAAATGAATAATATCATGCAAATCATCATCAAGGCTGTGAATTTTGAGGGCGGCACCTGTGGCTCAACGGAGTAGGGCGCTGGCCCCTTATGCTGGAGGTGGTGGGTTCAAACCCAGCCCTGGCCAAAAACTGTAAAAAAAAAAAAAAAAAAGACTGAATTTTGGTGGGATATGGTGGCTCATGCCTGTAATCCTAGTGCTCTGCGAGGTCAAGGTGGGTGGATTGCTTCAGCTCACAAGTTCAAGACCAGCCTGAGCAAAAGCGAGACCTCCTCTCTACTAAAATTAGAAAAACTGAGACAAGAGAATTGCTTGAGCCCAAGAGTTGGAGGTTGCTAAGCTTTGACACCACAGCACTCTACGGGGGCAAAAAAAGCCTGAGACTCTGTCTCAAAAAAGAAAAAAAAAGACTGCTGTGAATATGCCAGACACGATGGCTCATGCCTGTAATCCCAGCACTTTGGGAGGCAAAGGTGGGCAGATCACCTATTCGAACTCACGAGTTCGAGACCAGCCTGAAGTAGAGCGAGACCCCATCTCTAATAATAGCCAGGAGTTATGGCGGGCGCCTGTAGTCTCAGCTACTCGGGAGGCTGAGGAAAGAGAATCCATGAGCCTTAGAGTTACAGGTTGCTATGAGCTATGACACCACGGCAGTCTACTGGGGGCAACAAAAAGACAAAAAAAGACTGAATTTTTTAAGGGCCAAGGAACTGAATCATTGACAATTCCAGAAATTCCTTAAAAGTATTGATGCTGGCTCAGCACTTGTGGCTCAAGCGGCTAAAGCGCCAGCCACATACACCTGAGCTGGTGGGTTCGAATATAGCCTGGGCTGGCCAAACAATGACGGCTGCAACCAAAAAATAGCCAGGTGTTGTGGCGGGTGCCTGTAGTCCCAGCTACTTGGGAGGTGGAGGCAGGAGAATCACTTGAGCCCAGAAGTTGGAGGTTGTTGTGAGCTGTAACACCACGGCACTCTACCCAGGGCAAAAGAGTTAGGCTCTGTCTTGAAAGAAAGAAAAGAAAGAAAAGAAAGGAAGGAAGGAAAGAGAGAGAGAGAGAAAGAAAGAAAGAATGAATGAATGAATTGATGCTGACTGATGCTGACTATGGCAACATTTACTCTTCAGAAGTAAGATGGCTCTTTCGTCTCGGCTGCCGACATGCCATCCAGACTGAGGAAGACCTGGAAGCTTTGGGGCTACGTGAGCCACGGCCACGGCCATATTGGCATGCACAGGAAGCACCCAGCAGGCCAAGGTAATGCTGGTGTCATGCATCATCACAGGATCAACTTAGACAAATATCACCCAGGTTACTTTGGGAAAGCTGATATGAGGCATTACCACTTAAAGAGGAACCAGAGCTACTGCCCAACTGTAACCTTGATAAATTGTGAACATTGGTCAGTGAGCAGACACGGGTAAATGCTGCCAAAAACAAGACAGGAGTTGCTCCCATCATTGATGTAGTACAATCAGGGTACTACAAAGTTCTGGGGAAGGGAAAACTCCCAAAGCTGCCAGTCATCGTGAAGGGCAAATTCTTCAGCTCTTCTGCTGAAGATTAAGGGTGTTAGAGGAGCTTGTGTCTTGGTGGCTTGAAGCCAAATGGAGGGGAGGTTCATTAAATGCTATTTCCTTGTTAAAAAAAAAAAAAAAAAGGGCTCGGCGCCAATGGCTCAAGCAGCTAAGACCCCAGCCATATATACCTGAGCTTATGGGTTCGAAACCAGCCCGGGCCTGCCAAACAACAATGGTGGCTACAACCAAAAAATAGCCAGGCGTTGTGGCAGGTGCCTGTAGTCCCAGCTACTTGGGAAGAGGAGGCAAGAGAATCGCTTGAGCCCAGGAGTTGGAGGTTGCTCAGAGCCGTGATGCCAGGGCACTCTATCCAGGGTGACAGCTTGAGGCTCTGTCTCAAAAAAAAAAAAAGAAAAAAAAAAAAAAAGAAGAAGATGTAAGATGGCTAAGGTGAGGCCAAATGTTGAAAGATTTTGATTTGAGACATGTTATCAAGTTGTTTATAGTATCAAAACCAAATTTGTGCCAGAACTTGATGATGAAAAACTAGCATTTTTCGTAGATTTAACCACTTGTTTAAAGGAGTTAAACATGTATCTTCAAGGTGAAAATCAACTTATCAGTACAATGTTTCAAACTATAATAGTATTCAGATGAAAGTGAAATTATAGCAAGCTCAAATTAAGGTAAACAATTTTATACATTTTGATACATTGGCTAAACACAGTCTTGTGAACAGTGAAAAATACACAGCCTTGCTCTTCAATGTGATACAAGAATTTGAAAATAAATTTCAAGATTTCTGGAAAAATATTTTGGTGCATTTGTGACTCCATTTTTAGTTGACATAAATATTACGTGTCAATTTTCAAGTGGAATGCATAAAGCTGAAATCTGACTCTTTATTGCACTTTTGTAAGTACTATCTTCTCAGAGACAAATATCCCTTCCTTCAAAATCATGCCTATTTTTTTTTTTTTTTTTGAAACAGAGCCTCAAGCTGTCACCCTGGGTAGAGTGCCATGGTGTCAGAGCTCACAGCAACCTCCAACTCCTGGGCTTCAAGCAATTCTCTTGCCTCAGCCTCCCAGGCGCCAGCCACAAGTCACGGCTATTTTTTGGTTGCAGCCATCATTGTTGTTTGGTGGGCCTGGGCTGGATTCGAACCCACTAGCTCAGGTGTATGTGGCTGGCACCTTAGCCACTTGAGCCACAGGCGCCGAGCCATGAGGACTTTTTTGATTATCAGTTTTCATTAGTGTTCGTGTTTTTAATATGTGGCCCAAGACAACTCGTCTTCCAATGTGGCCCAGAGGTGCCAAAAGATTAGACACTTGGCCTAAGGCCTTCCAGGCAGTTCCTGGGCTGGTGAGAGTGAAGCATCAAGGCTCAGGAACACTCCCGCTCCCATCCCTCCACGCCCTGGGGCTCCTGCTCCTCAGGCCTGTGCCTGATACCCCCAACCTGGAGACAGGGAACTGTAAGCCCCCACATTCCTGCCCCAGGAAAGCCTAATGTCAGGGGACTGACTGGCCAGGCCCTGCAGGCATTTCTTATGCCACAGTAGACTGGGAAGACAGGTGACGCCTGGGGTCTCTGGGCTGTATAAAAGTTAATAAATAATAATAAAATCCTCAACTCAACCTTGAAGAGAAACAAGGTCAGGAGGAAACAGGGCCCCAGGGCCTGCGGTAGAAGCAGGCTGCTCTAGGTGTTCAGCCAAGGTTAGGGCAGCTCCACGACCCCTGTGGTAGGGGTGGGCCAGGACTCAGGGCCAAGAAGAGAGAGGGCTGGGTGACTGAAGCACCCCTTCCTGTGCAGATCCCTGCCCAGGTGACTCTCATGACAGCCCCTCCTCAGAACTGCCTCATGCTAACTTCCTCCCCAGGGGCCAAGCCCTCCCCACAATCTTCCACCCAAATACCGGTCCTCTTCTCTCCCTGACTCCACAGCAATGTCCCTTTCTCTCAGACAAGCTTCTACCTGCCCTAAACCCCCTTCCATGCCTCAGTGCCTGCATGGGTTACCATGTGAACCCCCAGGCTGGGAAAACCACAGACGCCAAGAGAAGGGGCTACAGAGCAGGAGCCAGGGCAAGAAGAGAGGCAGCACCTCCGAGGCAACCTCAGCAGACCCCAGGCCTCGGGAGCCCCTGGGGAGGGTTTCCTGGCTGCAGAGTGGAATTAGCTTTTGCCATGAAGAGAGCGGCGCTCTGGGGCAGCAGAACAAAGAGGCGAGAGAGAAAGCCCCCCTTTGTCTGGGTTTGAATGCCAGGCCAGTCAGGAAGAGAGGCTTTCCCAGGGCCAGGGATGAGGCCAGACAGTCCTGCTGCCTCAGCCCAGGGCAGGGGTCCAAGCCAGGTTCCCCCTGCCAACCCAGACTGCTCCCAGCACAGCACTGCAGGACCCACTTGGGTTCCTACCTCCAACACTAACTTTAGCCAACAAGCTCACCTCAAGGTGAGCCCTGTCTTTCCCTCCCTTTTTAACACCCCTAAGGAAAAGTCACATGCCCCCTGGCAGACTCAGAGCCATCGCACAACCATCACCTGAGCAGGTAGGCACCCACACACCAGCATAGTCATGTTGAACACAGTCAACTTCAACTTGCAGGGACTCACTCATCAAGCGTGGTACACAGCCACCGTTGCTCTCACAAACATGCACATGCACACATATTCCTGAGCCACAGTCATGCACAAGACAGCTATAGAACCCAGTCAGTCCCACCGTACCTTGAGAAATGCCCATGTGAGATACAAAAAAATTAGTCAATATATACTACCCCAGATGTGCTGGCTACACGTGCCTGTGAATGCATATACCCCCCACACCCGAAGGCAGACATGGATGTGCAGCCACTCAGAGCTGTAGGAAGCAGAGTTATCAATAGGCCGTGCATGACAGGTGCCCAGCTGTGTCAGCGGATCCTGGAGTGGAGGAGGGTGGGCAGGCCTCTGCCTGGGGGCCTAGGAAGGAAGCCATGCCAGGGTCCCCTTCCACAAAGATGTGGACTGGTCTAGGAAGGAGCAGCCAACTACATGACCTCCCCCCCCCCCCCCACATACAGCATGCACACACACCCTGGCCTCCTCACCCCATCTAAGACATCAAGAGTCTAGTCTACTGAGGGAAGGGAGCAGTGGGGTTGATACTGAGTCAGGCTGCAGCCTTAGCCCCAGAGAGTCCAGACAGCCTCCACTCCGACAGCCCAACCAGACAGATACATGGGGCAGAGACCCAGGAGTCCCTCCAGGGTCCAAGTGCAATCCCTCCAGTCACAGGCAATGTGAGCAAGGTACCATGACTCTCAAGCAGCTGTAAACCCCAAACTGCCCCTGGCAGCGGAAGAGAACACCTCTTCTCAACTCTGAATATCTGAAAATGGCAGGAAAAGGGCCCTGCTAACATTTCCAGCTTTGAGTTGGGTTCCTGGGGATGACACTGAAGCACAACTATGACTGCACAAACTCAAGCAGATACCTGCACAGCCCCTCACGCACATAACCAGGCCTCCTCTTAGGTCCTTTTTCCACATTGAGGAAACTCATGACATAAAGGTGCTCCCATCTCCTACAAGTCCCCCTGCTGCTCAGGTGAACCCTGGAACCTGGGAGCTGAGAGGGTCTGACCATTCAGAGCTGCCAGGCCTGAGCCTACCTGGATGTCCCAGTCTTGGCTGTCCCCTCAGCTCCATGGGAGAACACTTTCAGGGGCGAGGCACATCCCAGAGAGTGGTCCCTGGGAACCAATAGTGGGCACCCAGGCCTCAGGGCAATGTGGCCACCACTCTAGCTTCCCAAGGGCAAAGAAAGGCCACAACTCTGAGAGTCCCTTTCCGTCCCCAGGTTGGATACAAGACCTATTTGCCCTCCTGCTGAGCTGTGCCTCAGTGAGTGCTTGCAGGTATGTGAAGGTGAGGCCACCAGAGAGGGGTTAGTCAGGGTTTCCTATTTCCATGTCTTCAGCTCCTTCTGGGAGGGCAGAAATGGAAGCATAAGTAGAGCCTAGATATCAAGGCCTGTGTCAAGTCTTTCCTATATCCTGGAAATCCTTGCTTCCCCCATCCAGAACACCAGAAAAGGCCCTTTAAGACAGATTTCCTCCAGCAAGGGAAAAGGGGCCAAGGAAAGGGAAAGCAAAGAGTTCTTCCATTCAGATTCCCAGGGCTCCTCACCTTGACCCCAGGGCAGGTAGATGGGTGGGGCCTCGTTCAGTAAGTCACTTGAGTGACATTGGGCTATTGAAGTGATTTGAACTCCAGTGCCCTAGGGCACCAGAGAGAAATCTGGGGGCCTGTGGTGGGGGAGGCTGGAAGAGGATGAGACTCAGGCTGCTGCTTGGAAGGCACAGATGTTGAATGCACAGAATTGCACATCTGGCCCTGATGCAACCCACTACCTCTGAGCCTGCCCACACCAGGCACAAGAACAAACACACACATACCCACCATGGAGTTGTTAACAAAGTTCAGTGCCTGCTTCCATACGGTCCACAAATCTGGAGATGGGGGCCTGCTGGTGGGAACCCCAGGGTATACTCTGCACACTCGTACAACCAGACACTCCCACACTCCCATCCCTTTCTACACAAGCAGAAGACAAGTACATTTGAGGGCAAAGCACATAGTCTCAAAGGCACTCCAAAATACAGACACACACCTAAAGATACCCTTCCTACACCAAGTCAGGTATGATTATGTTTTCTCTCCCATCCCAATTAAAGACATTCCTAGCTCTCAGACCCGGCTAGGAGCAGCACTATGGGTGCGGGATGCAGACACACATCTGCTCATCACACAGGTTGTTGCCCCCTCCACTGTTCCTTTCTGCCACATCTTTTGTCCCCTCCTTTCACTTTCCACTGCCAATCCCAGGACAGAGAACTGGACAGCCCTTCTTTCTCCTGCCTCTGCACTTTCCCCAGACTCCTCCCCAGCCTTTCCATCTTTATTAATAGCAGCAGCCTCCCAATACTGGGGAAAGTGTGGGCTGTGTCTACCCTTAGATGAGGGTGGAGGACACAGGGGCTCATCCATCATCCCCTTCCCTAGACCTTTTCCAATTTGGGAGGGGAGGCAGTGGCTCTTCTCTCTATCCCCCACACTTCCTTTCAGCAACCAGAGGCCTAGCATGGCTAGCCCATCTGATTGGAAACTAATTATACAGCAAATTTTATTTGTTCTTCTTGCCCTAACCCTGTGGAGGTCCTCCTGCCTTTTGTTGGTTGTATGTATATGTTTTTTAATTGCTAAACAGTGACTCATTCTGACTGGTCCCCCACACAGGAAACAGCCCCATCTCCAATCAAGCCCTGCTTAGAGCTTCCTCATACCCAAGTTCCCCACTGGCCTCAACTAGCCTCCAGGGGCCTCCACCCAGAAACACTCCCAGTCCGACCAAAGCCCAATCTCGCCCCCATGATATCACACCCAGGCCCCAAGCAGGGGCTTTAGATGGCTCAGCCAGTCTCAGGCCAACTCCTTCAGTCTAGTATGACTCAACCCTAAAAGCCTAAAACCAGAGGAATAGGGAGGGATGCACACCCCCTCCCCCAAGGGGACGGAAGTATTGCCTCAGTCCAGCTCCAAAACCAGGCCCAAAGGCCTGAGGGGGAAGGCGGTTTTGACATTGGCCCTGGCAGCACGGTGTATACAATGGGAGGGGATGCGGTTCTGTAATCACCCAGCCAGCAGCCCAGGGGAGCCAGCTGCCTGAAACCAGATTTCAAGGCGGCTCAACCTTAAACCCACAGGATTCTTTTTCCGTCTTCCATTCCCCCCCCCAAATGTGGGAGGGCTGTGAGAGAGGGCTAGGCAGTGAGAAGAAGGCTCAGGGTGATCAAGACACATACTTTAAGGTTTGTTCATGCAGGCACATGCAACACACACAGTGATTCTCAAACACGGAGAGCAGGCTATCAGGAATAATCAGAATAGCTGAGATACTGTCCAGTGACTCTGCTGGTTTCCCTGGCCTTGTCCAGATAGATACCAGGAGTTCTGCTCTCCTTCCGGAAGCTCCCCCAACCCCCAATGTGTTTCCAATAGCGGTTAAAACTAACATGGCTGCTTTTGTTTACTTCCTCATTGGTATGCCAGCATCATGGATCATGTCAGCCACAGCAGCGGCACAGGACACACATTACATAAACAGCAGCCGGAGAAGCAGGACCAGGGTCACTGCCTTGGTTACTTCCCGTAGGGACTACAAAAACTCCGCTGGGGAGGGAACTGCGAAAAACCCAAACTCTACCCCTGACAGTCCCACGCCCCAATTCTATAAAGAACTCATATGATGAACTCTCTGAACACAGGTGTGGGAATGTAACAAGTAGCCATTAGGACCCTCCTTCCCAGGACCTTGCCCCCAAACTTTCAGCAGAGTTTGGATAGGGGCAACTGGCCTGATGTCAGCCTGTTGGGATGGGAGGTCAGAGAGAGAAATGTGTTGGGAGTGTACTTGCCCGGATCTCATTCCTCCGAATCTCCACGTCGCACACCGAGTGTCCCTGATGCGCGCCGCTGTAGTAGCAGCAGTACTGGCACACGGCCACCTGCTCGGCCTCGCAGTGGTAGAGGCGGTAGGCGTTGTGCTGCGGGCAGCTCCAGGCCCGCACATCGTCCGCCTCCACCAGGAGGTGCCCGCGGGCGGTGGAGGGCTGCTGCAGGTGCGTCTGCACGTGGGACTGGCAGCAGGGCGCCTCGCAGCGCAGACAGACTTTCTGAGCCGGCAGCGGGGGGCCGCGGCGGCAGAACACGCAGTGCAGCGCCGCTGGCGGCTTCTCCACGTGCAGGGCGTTAAACTTCTCCACGATGTTGGTGAGCTTCAGGTTCTTTTCCAGGCCCGGCTTTTGGTTGTAGGCCTGGTTGCACTCCGGGCAGCGCACCAGCCCGCTGTCCTTGGCCCACGCCTCACCGATGCAGCCCCGGCAGAAGTTGTGTTTGCACGGCAGCTGCACCGGCTCCACGAAGACGTGCAGGCAGATGGGGCAAATGAGCTCCTCCTCGAAGCAGTTTTTCCAATTCTCCGCCATGGCAGCTGCGAGCAGGGGTCCCGGGCAGGCGTCCCCAACTCCCCGACCCCGGGGGTCCGTCCTGAGTGACTGTAGGCCCACCGAGCCCCGGCCCCAGCCGGCTCCGACAGTCGCTCAGTCACCAGCGCCTTCCGCGTGCCCGCCCCCCAGAGGAGGGAGCCTCGGTCCTCACGCCGCGCGCGCAGCAGGCTGCGTCTACTCCTCCTCCCGAGCGCCTAGCGGGAGGCGACGGACTGCGCCAGGGCCGCGGCCGGGGCTGTAGCCCTGGAGCGGAGCGCCGGGGTCCAAATTCCATATAAGAGGCCGCCTCCGGGTCGGCGCGGCTAGGGCAGCGGCGGCCCGCGGCCAGCGCTCGGCCCCGCGGCTGACATTGGGGCGCGCCCCACGGCGGACACAACCTGGGAGCCTCACACTTCCTCTAGCTACGACGGCGGCGATGGTGGCTCCTTTCAGGCTCGTCGGCGCCGCGCCTCCCTCGCCTGGGCCAGGAACCGAGGTCCAAGGGGCCCGGGAAGCTACTGGGGATGCGTCGAGGGTTGCTAGATCCGGACGGGGTGGGAGAGGTGAGCCGGCGGTTCCCAGGCAGTGGCGCCGGCGTCCCCTGGCTGGCTAGCCGGATGCGGGTTGCGGGGCGCAGGCTGGCCAACTCTGGGGTGCTGCGTGCGCGTAGGGGCAGTCATTCAGATGAAATTCCAGTCCCCGGCCAGAGACACCAGCCCGCCTCTGCCTTCCTCCTCCCTTCACAAATAGAAACGGAAGGGGGAGGGAGAGAAGTGGAAAAAAAGGCAACTAGAGAGGGAGGGAGAAGCCCCGGCTGTGCTCCGGCCTGACTCCCTCGTTGCTACTTCTGCGCTCCCCTGAGGCCCGGCGCCCCGGCTGCGGAGAGACCCAGCTCTCGGTCTCTGCGCTGGGCGGGCGCCTCGGCTCAACCGAGGAAAACAAGGATTGATCAAACTAGAAAGGAATTTTTCTCAACTGCTAATGAACAGGAGGCTCAGCTCCCGGCCCTCCCCTCCCCCGGCCCTCCCCCTTCGCCCCCCCCGGCCTCCTCCCCCCCACTTTCTTTTCTTCTCGGCCTCTGCTCCGGCCTGGAAGGCTCCGGGCTGCGGTCGCAGCCAGCCTGCCGCGGCGGGGCCAGACCGGGCCGCCTCCCTCAGCGCCCAGCCATCTTGGGCTCCTGGCTGCGGCGGCGGCCGGGGTCCAGGCGCGCTCGTTTGAGGGTCCTGCAAGCCTCCTCGCTTTCCTTTTTTTTTTTTTTATGGATTTTTCTCTAGGGGAGGGCGGGCGGCCTTCAGCAAATTAGGGGAGAGAGAGGGGAGAAAATGCCAAGTCCCGATTTCTCTCTCTGCTCCACCCACCCCGGTCCTTTCCAAAAAATAAAAAAAGATTAGAATTGGAAGAAGTCGGCAGAAAGGCGAGCACCGGCGGCCCTCGGTTGCTGCCCAGGCGACACGTCCGGGGCAGGCCCGCGCCGGGCGCTTGGTCGGTAGGTCGGCTTGTCCGCCTGCAGCTTCTCAAGTGAGGGGAGGACACTCCGGGCAGGGTCTCCGCAGCGGCTGTCGCCTCAGAGCTTTATCTTCAGATCAAAAAAAAAAAAAAAAAAAGGAAAAACCGAACACTCTCATCATAGCCACCTTCAGCCATCTTGCGCATATTATTATTATTTCAGGAATAATCTGTTTAATAAAAATAGCTGCGTCTCCAGCCCCCTCCCTCGCATCCTGAGGTCCCCGCCCCCTTTTAATAATAATCTCGATAATAAAAATGATCTGCGGGCAGGGCAGTCCGGGGCTGCCTTTTCTTGCCTCGGCTTGTTCGAGCTCCGGCTCTCCTTCCCCCAGGAAGGGGCGCGGGGGGGCTCGCTGCTGTGTGTGGGGGGGTGCGTCCCTGAGGCCCGCCGGTTGGCCCCGCCGCCAGCGCTGGGAGGAAAGGGCGCCCTCGCCTCTGCCGCGCTGCTGCTAAGACGGGCGGAGGAGGGGCCACGGCCCACGGGACCGACAGGAGTGGCACACAGGGGTCTGGAGTCCCCCCGCCACGGCCCGGCTTCAGAGTCCCCAGCCGTGCGGTACACAATGGGTTCGGAGCAGAATGCGACCGGCAGGGTGGGGACTGGGGCGGGTGGGTAGTGGGGCTGCAGTGAGCCCGGTCCCGGGCCAGGGCGGTTGAGGCGGGGGCGGGGGCGGGGGGAGCTTGTCCCTACATCAAGGCCGGTCCCGCTTCTCGGGAAGGGGGCGGAGAGAACGGGAGGGGGAGGTGAGGAGAAAGCTGCAAGCGGCGCCTTTAATCAGCACCCGCTGGTTCGGCCCACCCAGCACTGGCGAAATCAACGGTAGAGGGGGAGGGGAAAAGGGAGGGGCATATTTTCCGGAAGTGCTGTTACAGCTGTGAGGCGCTTGGCTCCTCCCTTTTTCTCTAGCTAGAGTTGGGGCTGTTCCGGAGGCTGCTACTGCTATTGGTCTCCAAGCTGAGGCTCCACCTCTTTGAGCCGGGGCATAGCCGAGCGCCTCACGTGACTTGCAGAAACTTCGATACGTTAAACATTGTGGTGGAATGGGTTCCGTGCTTCTTAAAAGAGCGAGGATACCGGTACCGTAGCTGCACCACCTCTTCCTGGGCCTCTTCACCGGTAGCTCTTTTTACCTGAGAGGAATAGGAAGGTTTTTCTATCCATTTGCTAACTGGTGAAACTGAGCAGGGAATTTCTAAGGTTCACTGTGGAGGTTTTCCTGATGTCCTTCAGTTTCCCAAACATCCCTGACTCTTAAAACTACCAGGCAATATAGACATTATTATCCTTCCCTTACTGGAGGCTTACAGAACTGAAGTAATCTGTCGAGGTCAATAGGTCAGCCAATAAATATACTGTATAACAAACGACTTTATGTGCGGGTCGTTTTTTTAGGCCCTGGGGTCCCCTGGAAAACATACAAATTTAAAAAAATTAACATTATGTAGGATAATATGTATAATAGAGAATAGGCTGACATGGGGCTCTGAAAAAGTGACTTTTTAATTTTGAGACAGTCTGTCGCCCTGGGTAGAGTGCTGTGGCATCATAGCTCACAGCAACCTCAAACTCTTGCCTCAGCCTCCCAAGTAGCTGGGACTACAGGCGTCCGCCACAATGCCCGGCTATTTTTTGGTTGTAGATGTCATTGTTATTTGGCAGGCCCAGGCTGGGTTTGAACCCACCAGCTCCGGTGTATGTGGCTGGCGCCCTAGTACTGAGCTACAAGCGCCAACCCTGAAAAAGTGACTTTTGAGCTGAGACCTGAATGCTCAGGAGGAGTCCAGCAAGTGACAACCAAGGGGAAAAGTGATCCAGTCAGAAGAAAAAACAAATGTAAAAACAATAGAATAAACAAGCAGAAAGAAGGCTGTGTGTCCAGTAAGAAAGGCAGGTAGGGCCCACGACACACAGGCCCTGGTATGTCGTGGCAAGGAATTTGGACTTTAAATTGGTTATGAGGGGCGGCACCTGTGGCTCAATGAGTAGGGCACCGAGCCCATATACCAGTGGTGGTGGGTTCAAACCTGACCTCTGCCAAAAAAAAAAAAAACAACAAAACTGGTTATGAGAAGCTCTCAGATTTGGTATATACAGTACTTTGGAAGTATAGCCAACAGGACTTATTGGTTAATTATGGGGTAGAGAGGAATCACTACAGTAATATGGGGGTAGAAATGAGGTCAAGATGTGCATACAGTATATCCTTCTGAACTATAGTATTCAGAAGGATTTACTATATATTACATATACTAAATATATACTATTTGTTATATGTTTTTCCCCCTCTGTCCTCTTGAAATTTTTTTTAAATATTTTGACCTTTATTTCTGATCTTTTCCATTTTACAGGAGAGTTAGGTACTGAGCTCAGCGGCAAGCCCTTCCACATCCTAGCCCAGGTGCTGACCTGACCTGACTTTGAAGGGGAAAAAATATCTAGGATCTCTCCCCTCCCCCCACGGCCTCCCTACTGGGCTTTGAGAATCATTCATCCCTATCATATCTGAGGACAGATTTGCCCTCAGTGGAACAGCTGCCTAGAAAAAGAAGTTATAGGGCCTGGTACGGTGGCTTTCGCCTGTCATCCTAGCATTCTGGGAGACCAAGGCAGATGGATTTCTAGAGCTGAGGAGTTTAGAGACTATCCTGAGCAAGAGAGATCCCCTCAATAGTCCCAGCTATTACTGAGGCTGAGGCAAGAGGATCTCTGGGTCTCAAGAGTCTGAGGTTGTTGTGAAGTATGACTCCATGGCACTCTTCCGATGAAGACAGTGTGAGACTTATTGTCACTGGTTATGAAGACGTCAATTTTTTTTTAAATAAAGTGACACCCCCCTAGGTTCACACGCTCAGGACTTCACCCATCAGCTCTACTAGTTACATAGGCAAGCACTACTCACTCGCAGAGCAAATGTTTCAAAAAAAAAAAAAAAAAAATAGAACATAGAGGAAAAGAAAGGAGAGAGAAATAAGAGAGAGGAGTGGCTATTTGTTATGTATGTAATATAAATATATATATATATATATATATGTATATACACACATAAATATATATATATGTGATTTTTTCCTCTGTCCTCCTAAAATGTTTTGAAATGATTCTTAGGATTTGGGCTTTAACAAGAAGCTAGATGATAGTACCATTTACTAAAAAAGGGAGAGTTGCAGAGAATTACATGTGAGTAGGGGTTTTTCTAAGTTAAGGATGATTTGGCTCAGATAACCCAATGGAAATGTTGAGGAGGCAACTGTATGTACAGGCTTAGTGGGGAGGTTTGTACTGGAGATATGGATTTTGGAGTCATCAGAAATTATGTTCTGGCTCAGCACCTGTGGCTCAAGCAGCCAAGGTGCCAGCCACATACACCTGAGCTGGCAGGTTCAAATGCAGCCTGGGCCTGCCAAACGATGATGGTTGCAACCAAAAAATAGCCGGGCATTGTGGTAGGCACCTGTAGTCCCAGCTACTTGGGAGGCTGAGGCAAGCAAGAGAATTGCTTAAGCCCAGGAGTTTGAGGTTTCTGTGAGCTTTGATGCCACGGCACTCTACCCAGGGCCACAGATTAAGGCTCTGTCTCAAAAAAAAAAAAAAAAAAAAAAAAAAATTATGTTCTTTTTTAATTAATCAATTAATTTTTTATTAAATCATAGCTGTGTACATTAATATGATTATGGGGCATCATACACTAGTTTCACAGACTGGTTGTTACATTTACATCACACTGGTTAACATAGCCTTCCTGGCAATTTCCCCCCAAAAATTATGTTTAAATGATAGAACTGAGATTCAAATCTCATTCAATATAAACTCTCGATCCTTGATCCTCTGAGGACAGAGCCTGTGTCGTTAGCCCTTGGTATCCCTTCACATGAGTTGTCTTATGTTGGACAAATGAATACATGAATGAAAGTTTGAATGAAGGAGAAAATGGCTTCCAAGCCCTAATCATTAATTTCACGTTCTAAGAATGGTGCAAAGAAAAAAGGTGTAGCTTGGAGCACTTGGAGGGCCCTTCTCTGGCCTCCTCACTAATGACCTTCAGGATAACCAATCTAAGGGATTGTACTCATTTCTTTCTTTTTCCAACACTTCCTTTGACTTGTAACACATCAAATAGGCTTCTGGGTTTCTTTTTTTTTTTGAGACAGTTTCAAGCTCTCGCCCTATAGGGTGCTGTGGCATCACAGCTCACAGCAACCTCAAACTCTTGGGCTTAAGCAATTCTCTTGCCTCAGCCTCCCAAGTAGCTGGAACTATAGCACCCACCACAATACCTGGCAATTTTTTTGTTGCAGTTATCATTGTTGTTTTAACTGGTCTGGGCCGGGTTCTAACTGGCCAGCCTTAATGTATGTGGCTGGCGCCCTACCCACTGAGCTACGGGTGCCGCCCTAATCCTGAGGCATTTTTACAGTCTATAAGGTGATGACTCACCCACCAGTCAGTATCTCTAGCCATGGCACTCTATTCAGGGTGACAGAGTGAGACTCTGTCCCCCCAAAATAAAAATAGGGCAGCACTGGTGCTCAGTGGGGAGGGCACTGGCCACAAACACCAAGGCTGGCAGGTTCGAGTCCAGCCCGAGTCAGCTAAAATCAACAATAACAATTGCTGGCTTGGCGCCTGTATCACAGTGGTTATGGCACTGGCCACATACACCCAAGGCTAGCGGGTTTGAACCCAGCCAAGGCCAGCTAAACAACAATGACAACTGCAACAACAGCAAAAAAAAAAAAAAAATAGCAGGGCATTGTGGTGGGCTCCTGTAGTCCCAGCTACTTTGGAAGCTGAGGCAAGAGAATCGCTTAAGCCCAAGAGTTTGAGGTTGTTTGAGGTTTGTGAGCTGTGACACTATGGCACTGTACCGAGACAATAGTGACACTCATGTCTCAAAAAAAAAAAAAAGAAAAGAAAATAACAATGACAACTTCAACAACAACAAAAAATAGCTGGGAGTTGTGGTGGGCGCCTGTAGCCCTAGCTACTTTGGAGGCTGGGGCAAGAGAATTGCTTAAGCCCAAGAGTTTGAGGTTGCTGTGAGCTGTGATGCCATGGCACTCTACTGAGGGTGACATACTGAGACTCTGTCTCAAAAATAAATACATAAATAAATAACATAAAATAAATAAAGATTGTCCTTTAAAAAAATGTCCTTGGCTCAAGGGGTCTAAATCTTCCTAGATTGGGCGGCACCTGTGGCTCAAAGGAGTAGGGTGCCAGCCCCACATGCTGGAGGTGGCGGGTTCAAACCTGGCCCTGGCCAAAAACTACAAAAAAAAAAAAATCTTCCTAGACTGGGTTAGGCACCTTTTCTGTACACTTTCCCTAGCACAGGCCTTTAATAAAGGGTTAAGCCCAATTGAAAAATCGTTTTTTTGAGACAGAGCCTCAAACTGTTGCCCTGGGTTGAGTGACATAGCATCACAGCTCACAGCAACCTCCAACTCTTGGGCTCAAGCGAGTCAACGCCTGGCTATTTTTTGGTTGCAGCCGTCATTGTTTGGCGGGCCTGTGCTGGATTCAAACCCGCCAGCTCAGGTGTATGTGGCTGGCGCCGTAGCTGCTTGAGCCACAGGTGCCGAGCCCAATTGAACAATTTCTATGTGCCAGACATCTCTTGTGTGTTTTCTTATGTAATACTTGAAAAACTCTATGAGGCAAGTCTCCATTGCAGATGAAGGACCTGAGGCACATGTTAGTTGACCTGTCTAAAGTCACACTGACAAGTGGTGAAGCTGCGGGAGGATAGAAAGCAGGTTACTGCCTTCCACTTTGATGGTTCTTCCTTGCAAGTATCTGTCTTGTCATCATCCATTTTCTCCCACTGCAATATGAGCTCCTTAAGCAGGGCCTGTGTCCAGTCTCCCAACATATGCAACAGAACACCTGGCACGTGCTTGTTGAAAGATTAATGAAGGTTTTCTAGTTCTTACCATTCCCACAGAGTTATTCTAGAGGAGCAGTTCTCAACCTGTGGGTTGTGACCCACAGGAACTGTATTAAAGGGTTGCAGCATTAGGAAGGTTGAGAACCAACGTTCTAGAGGCTCAACAGTTGGCCTTCCTCTGTCTTGTAAAGATTGCGTGACTTAGAAGCTCCTTTCTTTTCTTTTTCTTTTTTTTTTTTTTTTGCAGTTTCTGGCTGTGGCTGGGTTTGAACTCGCCACCTCTGGCATATGGGTCTGGCACCCTACTCCTTTGAGCCACAAGCACCACCTGAAGCTCCTTTCTTTAAAAAAGCTGGGCATCATGGCAGGTGCTTATAGTCCCAGCTACTCAGGAGGCTAAGGCAAGAGGATCACTTGAGCCCAACAGTTTGAGGTTGCTGTGAGCTATGACATCACAGCATTCTACCCCAATGACAGAGTAAGACCCTGTCTCAAAAAAAAGAAAACAAAAAAACTCCTTTCTTTACCCTTTCAGTGCTCTCATGGTACTGAGATAGGGTGTGGAAACAATTGAAAAATGAAAAAATTGAAATTGAAAAATTGAAAAATGAAAAATTGAAATTGAAAAAACAAGGAATGGGGACTCTGCCTTCAGTTCTTTGCCCCTTATAAGGCTAGTACTGTCAACACAACTTCCTCAAAGCCTCCCTCACTTGCAAGGTGCTCAAGAGAGCTATGCTCACAAACTGTGGACGCCAGCAATCAACTGCTCCTTCCCCAGACTGCCCTTACCTCTCTCTCAAAAACTTCCTGGTGCTGAGGATGAAAGAGGGGACAGGTCAGTCCACTATGACCTACAGAAAGGACCTGGAGAAATGTGCGCCTCTCCGACCACAACCTAACCTGCCCCTGCAGTCCTGGGACAGATTTCTCCCTTCTCATGCCCAGCAAATCACCCCCCTCACCCGTACGCTGGTCTCTCTACCTTCTCCCCCTCTACAGCTTGCAGCTGCCTCAGTGCCTGGCAAGCTGGGTTGAGTCACTTCCAGCTTGCATTCTTTTTCTGGTCAGGCCAGTTAGACAGATCTCTCAGGCTCCCCGCCCCATGGACCTGGAGCCTATGGACCCCTCTCCTCGAGTCCCCCAGCATCCTCCCCAGATGAGGCAGAGCAGACACCTGGAGGATGTATAGGACTCTTAGAGGAGACATCAGAGATTACACGGCAAATTTCTCTGCTCCCTAAATCTAGGGATAGGTCTTTGCTCCAGGCCCAGGAGCCCTTCTTTTTCAAGAAACAACCCCAGCCTGGTACTATTTCCCAGAACCATCTAAGCACAAGACCTTGCTATTCTGCATTCTCTGGGGCAAGAACTTCACACTGAAGTTCTTGGATCCTTCTAGGATGAGGAAGATAAGCACCCCACCCCTCAATCTTCCATGTGTGTGTGGCTTAGGCCACCCCAGGGTTGCCACCTTGGCTTCAGACCCTCTCACTCCCTTGTTCTGACCACCAGAGGGACTGAGGACCCCACACAGGACCTGATCCACTACTCCAGGGGCTAGCCACTTTCCAGAGTTCAGTAAGAGGTCATAGGGGAAATAAAGGCCTGAGCTCTCAAGGAAGGTCTTCCTGACAGCTAGATCTCAGAGAGAATAGGGATAGGTTAAGAGCCCCTCAACAGGAATTGACATTCCCTCCTGTCCCCTGCTTGTGCTGTCCCAGAACCTCTGCCACAAATCCCAGCAGGGGCCCTAGGAGCTGCAGACCATTCTGAGGACCAGGAGAAAAGGCTGTGCCATTCCTCAGGATGAAATAATGTGCAAGAACAGAACATGAAGGCCCAGGGTAGGCCCACAGATTCCAAGAACCCTGTCTGGGTGCAAAGCCCAGTGTGTCTGCCTCAACGGTCCCAGGATATTGCCTTCTCTCCTCTAATACCTGCCACCCTGAGCTGACCCCAGTCATGGAGAGGCAGAAGCTGGGCAGTCCAGGGAAGGGAGATACACCTGCCTCCTCACATAGACGAGCCCAGTGGAGTTGCTAGAAAGGGTGGTCTGTCACCCAGTGGGTGTCACCAGTTCTCAGACTGCCCCTCCACCTAGATCTTGCCTACAGGTCCTGAATTAGGAGGTTGAATTTAGCTGCCTGGTGAGGGGAGAAGCTAGCTAGAAAGGGGAGCAAGGACTCCTCACCTGTTGGGGGCCTCCCTTTCCTAGGGAAAAGAAGGTTTTGGTGGAAGGAGGGTAGGAGAGGAATGCAGTGGCAGAGACAGGGTCTTTACTCACCCATTTATCCTCCCAGAGCGTGTTCCTTGCTCCTATTCCCTTGACCTTAGAGAAATTCAAGACTGTGAGGGAAAGCCTATCCCTGAGAAATTTCTGCATGACTGGAGTCACCAGCTGTGTGATCCCACTCCTTGGCACCCCCTCCACTCCCAACAATGGTCCTGGGGGCCTTCTCCCATTCAGGCTTCTTCCAAGCGGCTGAGTCTAACCTACCCCCTCTGCCAGGGCCCCAAACTTCCTGCCTTACTCCAGGCAGCCAGAAAGGAACACACAACCCAGGCACTTCTGCAAATATGTTTAATGCACTTAGATTACACAAAGGATGAGGGGGCAAGAAGGAACCGACATCTAAGTGAGTCACCCAAAAGTTCTTACAAAAGTCCCAGGCTGGCTGCAGCCCCAGGAACCGAGTCGCCACTTATATTAAAAACTAATAGAAAATTTTACAAAAGTCTGCTTGTTGCAGCATTTAGGTACTTGTACAAAAGGAGGAGTTTCTCTACAGGTCTCCTGACTTGAACAGGGAACAGGCACCTCACCTGACAAGGAGGTATAAGAAGCCAGAGAGGGAAGACCAGATAAAAAAATAGTCAAGGAAATTCTCTACTTGTCTGCCCCATAGGGGCACCGACCTTCAGGTTTTCTCCCTGCTTTCAAATCAATCTCAAAACCCAATTCGCCAAACCCTGTGTCTATTTTTTAAAACACTCTATTTAGCCCTTTTAGATTCTCCTCTAGGCTTTCCTAATACTTGTCCTGGAGCCTCAACTGTGGAAGAAGGAGAGATGGGCAGGAAGAGGCACCAGCTCCTCAGCCAGACCTGAGACCTTGCCTGAGCCTTCCCAGCCCCTCAGAAGGGCATCTGGGTCTACAGTCCTCTTCAGCCCACAATGGGCCTGGGGGACCACAGGAACCCACCTTATATAGCAGGCAAACAGCAAGTGAGGAGCCCCTTCTCAGAAAATCCGAAACTCCAGGGACCTAGAAGAATGGGTAGGACTAAGAAAGCCTCAAAGAGCCTGCAGAAGAGGCAGATATAGGGAGGGAGGGTCCTTGCCTCCTCCACCCACAAGATAAGGGGCTCCCAAAGAGCTTCTTAGAGAAGGAGAGGGTACGTTTACTGAGCACCCACCATGTGCCAGAAGCTGAGCTGGTCCCTTCTCACCAGCCAGCAGCTCAATGGAGAACCCCCTCCCTGAGGAACCTCTGGGAGGCATCACTGCCCAAGGAAAAGGGGCCTAATTAGAGATGGCTGATTCCCTGCCACTCCCCCAGAGCCATTAAAGTAGGGAGATGAGATGGAGCCAGACGCCAGCAGGTTCTTAGTATCATGAGGTTCTTGTAATGGTGGGGGCAGGACAGGGTCACAGGCTTCGTCTGCTCATAGAGCTCACCTGTTTCTTCTTGCCTTCCCCTTCTGTTGCCTAAGGACAGGACCACCATGTTGGTGGTGTTCACTGCTGGTCTGTAAAGATGCTTCAAGGCCTGGGGGAAGTTGTTGACCAGATGTGACACATACTGATGACAAAGCTTAGCTCAGAATATGCTACCTCCCCACAACCAGACAGAGGGAGGCAGGATGAACTGCATTGGGGACATTTATGCAGGCCCCTAGAAAGAGAGAATTTGGGGGAAAGCTGGTCAGAGTGGCAAGGAATGGAGGCAAATAGATGGCAACTCTGTCCGTGAAGTGCCAGAAGATACGAGCTTCAGAGACAGGGTTGCCGTGGTGGGTGAAGAGCAGTAAGCATCCTTTTGGAAAAGTCCTCGGGGTAGTAGAAGGCACAGCTTCTGTTGACATCAGGTCCAGAGAAGCTCATGCCTTGGCTGGTAGAGCTCTGGAACCAGTCTCTCCCAAGTGCTCCAGGCTGATCTGACTTGAAGGTCTGAGCTTTGAGCTTGATGGTGTTAATCAGTTAGTCCAAGGCTTAAGCTGAAGCGGCTGGGCCTAGTGGCTTTGTGGAGATCCAACTCCTGTCCCCTGGAGAGCCTGGCCAGTGCCCTCAATACCTGGAAGAGCTCTTTGGCTGGATCCCTCATTATCAGGGTCCTGCACCATATGGGCCCTTCTGTAGTACCCCTGGTGGTGCCTGTGTGGCAAATGGGAGCCATGAGAAGCCCTATAAGGACCCAGACAGACAAAATGTCCTTGCTTTGGAGAGGTCTGAAGGGTGATCTTAAAGTAGTAGTTTCTAGAGTTGGAGGTAAGAGGACAGGAAAGGGGCTTGCTGATTCCAGGTCAGGAGTAGGAGAGAACAGAGAGGAACCCAAAACCATGGATCCGAGATAAACTGGCTTCTGAAAGGCAGACTGTGAGATCTACAGTATGGGGGGTGAGGGACCAAAAACCACAGAAGGCCAGGACACAGAAAAGGAGACAGGACAGGAATGGTGTAGGAAAGATGGGGAATGAATGGATGCAGGGAGGATGGGAGGGTGAGGTTGTCAAAATCAAAGTGAAAGAGATATTGAGAAGTTGATTTTTCAGTTTTTTAATAAGCCAGTCCTAAAGCCTGAAGGCTGGGAAATCCAAGGAATGAGGAAATGGGATGGAATTGGTCATAGAGCTGGGACCCAAGCTCTCAGAGACAGTGGGAGATGATCTGTGAGGTGCTGGGTCTTAACCTCTCCCAGATAAACCTGCTTGGGTAGGAAAGGCCTAGAAGATGAGGCTGGGGCCACCAAGTCTTGGAGACCCTGAAGGTCCCCAAACCTTATGGGGGCCCAGTTCACTTAGAAAACAGTGGTACCCCTTCCTGGCCCCAGCTAAACTGTCCCCCTCCCACCCCTCAACACCCAAGCTCAAAGGGCTTAAAGCTGCATGGGGGAGTGTCTCTGCTTCCCCCTTACCCCAGACTCTACCAAGCCTAGCTCAGAAGAAAAGCCTCTCTGTGAAACAGGCTCCTCCAGGGCCCTGGGCTGGCAGGGAAACACCAGGCACCTTCTCTGGTGGCAGTGCATGGGGAGAAATAGTCCCAGGCCTGTTTGAGAGAATAAGAAAGTTCATCTGGGAATAAAGTTCTGTTTAAAAACATTATATACATGGCTTCTGGACATCTTTGCAGAGCAATAAAATACCATCCTGTTTCTACAAAATAAAAGAAGAAGAAGAAAGCCAAACATAATCAGAGGAATTGTTCCATGGCCAGAGGAGGTTGGCTAGCAAAGGCTTCCCAGAGTGGAGCTGGGGAGGACGTCCACACACATACATTGGTGCTCTCTCCACTTCCTCCTGCTGGGTCGTGTGGCAGGGGGTGGGTGAGAATGAAGCCTGTCTCCACCTGGGGGCATCAAGGGTCCAGAGTCAAATCTCAAACCAGAATCTGTGGTGGCAGCAGGAGGCAAACAGGGTTTGCATCTGCCTAGTCACTGGCCCACTGGTACCAGGGCTTGGTCACATGGAAGTAGCCGACTAGGGGGTGAGGCCCCTGAGCTGGAGGTAAGGTGGGAGGGCCTGTGGCCCATGCACGGCATCCCAACAGGCTGCGGATGTGGTCGCTGCACAGTCATCCTCCCACTTGTCCTTTTATTTGTGGGAATCTTATTTATGCAGTTGTTAAACTGGAAGTCACTGAGGGAGCAACTGGGCTCCACATCGGCCCCTGCAGGGCTTAGCCTAGGCTAGTGCAATGGACTGTCGAACACCACATCAGGTAGGATAGAGACTTTCAGCTTCTTCTCAGGCCAGGTGTACTCTTTGGGAAGTTTGAACTGTGGAAGGAGCAAGCACAGACCCAGAGTACACATGGTTAGCAGAACCCACTGCATTTTTCCCAGAGACTGCCTAGGGAGAGGCCAGGACCCTCGCTCAGGCAAGACAGGCCACCGGATGCTTGGCTTTATTCTCAGATGCTAGACCTAGGTGGGAGGCCAGGGTCAAGCAACTGGAGATGGGTGGCCTCTTCTTTCCCCTTGCCTTGCCAATAATTAACCAGGGCTAGAGGCAAGCTTTCTGATTCTTCCTTCCCCGTGCTGACCTCCCTCTTGCTTACTTTCTTGGTTCTGCCTTCAGCCACAAGCATGTAAGGAATCTGCTCCCTGAGGCCCTGGGCTGCAGGATGGAAAGATGGGGGAGGGTGCACATGCTATAGGGAAATGACTTAAGGTCTGTCATTGCCATAGCTTCTTTTTTCAGCCACTGGTGTGGGAAGGACCTTAGAATCTGTCCTCTGTAGGCTTTGCCAAAGGGTCTGAATAGAAAGGAGGCCTGGTCTGGCCCCCAAATCAGAACCATACTTGAGACCTTGGTGGGAGCAGAAACATGGGATGAGTGTGGCTTGAGGTAGTATCTTGGGCCTGGGGCATCCTTAGGAGGGTCATATCTCCTTCCTGCTTTCCTTGTTCATTCTCATCTGCTTCCCAAGGTCATTAGCCACTAGAGTGGTCTCAGAAGTAGCCAAGGAGAGCCCAAGGTCTTCCTATCCCACCCTAGGAATCTCTGATCTGCTGAGTTTTGTTTCTCCCATTTATTTACCTGGGAGGGTCTGGGCAGGGAAGGGGAAGAGACTGACATGTTTTATTCCCTCTGTGTCCTAGGGCTTTGCATTTAGCCTGGCACACAGCTAGTGCTCAGTAAACAGTCATTGACTTGGACTGATGCTAGAGCTTGGAAACTCACACTGTCCTGGAGCTAGGCCAGCAGTCAGGGGCAGGGTGGAAAAGAGAGAAGGAGAGTGCTTTCAGCCTGCTTGAGCTGGGATGGAGGCAGACAGGCCAGTCTAACACTTCCTGGCTGGCTCCCTCTTCTCTCCCACTGATGGGGGGACTGTCCATTCCAGGACCAAAGTGGAGAGTGGGGGATAGTATGGGGACAGCCTCTGGACAGGAAAGCAAAACAAGAAAAAAAAGTCATTTTTAATGACCTACTTTTCTAAGCTTCCCCTGGCTCCTGTCCCTCTTGCTTGGATTGTCCCCCTTACAACCCTCAATACTCAAGCTCAAAGGAGCAGCTTGGCACAGTGCCATCCCAGTGTGACAAGGCCTCTCCGGAAGCACTTCTGGGCAGCTGGCTCTGGTATGACTGGGGAGCTGGGCCTCAGGGACTGGTGACTGGTGGGGGTTGATTGGCTGGCACAGACTGAGTGCTTGATGATTTTGGAATATATGAAGAATTAATTTATTAAGCTGCATCTCAGAGGACAGAGAAGACACTGCTCTACTGGGGTGACCTCTGGCTCTGAAGAGTTCCTGTCTACCTGGAGACCTGGGGAGGACAGTCCCACCCTGTGCACTCTCTTCAGCCTCTTGAACATCAGAGGCCTCTGTGTCCTGGCTGATGTGGCCCTCGGAGCCCTGGCAGCTGGACACTCCAACCCTGGCAGAAACCTGGCTCCTGTCTGACCTCCTTCTCGCTTGAAAGCCTGGCCCCAGGAAGTGAGGGGACTCTCCCCCAAGCATGCTTCCCAACAGGCAGGGCAAGGGAAGATCTGTCTACCACAGGCAGGAGAGGCCCCAGAAGAGCCCTCAAGAGGCAGGCCAGTGTGCTAATGTTCCACTAACCCAGGAGGCTCAGATCATGCTGGGGTGCCGATTAGGAGGCAGGGGGAAGGGAAGGGACTTTCCAGGATGAGGTAAGTAAGTCCCTGCAAATGAGGATGCTAGCAACAAGGAAGAAAAAAAAGAGGACTATGGACTCTATTCCTGTACCCCAGAGAATCAGCCAGGGAAGGCACAACACCCACCTGGCCTACCAGCTCCTTGGCTCTGAGCTAGAGCTGGAAAAGGTAGGCAAAGCTGGGAGAGCTTATGGATGGAGAAGGGAGGAAGGGAAAGTGGTTCCTGGGTGGCCTGAGGCAAGAGCAGGAGTCCCTCGCTGCCCACCAGAACTCCCCAGTGGAATGTTCTCTGGCAGCAGACATGGGCTTTCTGTTCAGAACCTGCCAGGGAACAGCAGGGGCTGGGGAGACCTTGTACTAGCCTGAAGGCCCTGGCTGTCTCTTCAATGAGGTTCTAGGGAACTGGCAATTCTGACAATTTGCTGGGTGTCCTCACAGGCCTGGGGGTAGGACAGGAGGTGGGAGTGGTCCATGGAAACATAAGAAAAATAATGCTATTTAACATCCCTAACCTATCCCAGCACCTCAGGGAGGAGCCTGCGTGCACACATGCTCCTGGAGACTGGAATTAAATAAGCTTACTTCCTCTGGAGAAGTCAGATCTTCTAAGTCCTCCAGCATTTTCTCTACAAACTCTTCAGTCAACAGAATCTGTAAAAAAAGCACAAGGCAGGTTTTTATTTTTTAAAAACATATGGGCTTTTCCCCAACTGCTACACTTATGAACCGTTGTTCAGGCCATAGAGGAAGGGTGAGCCCACTGTGATCTGTTGTCATTCCTTTCCATACGACACCCCACGCCTCCCAACTTGCCTGCAATATCAGACAATATCAGACAGACCGGGGCAGAGAAGGAAAGGGGTCAGAGGACAATGGGGAAAGTTAGTAGGGACATCTGGAGTGTTGGTACTGCTCGTCTCAAAAGGGAGATGAACACTGCTGGGAAACCTCCGACATTTTAGCTGTTCAGGTATGCTGCAGTGCAATAGAGGGAACAGAAAATCGGAGGGGCAGAGCTCAGCTATGGCCAACATCATCCCTGCCCAATCAGGCTCTCATGTTCCCACCTCCTACCCCCAACTTGGTAGGACAAAAGAATTCTGTTTGGATTTGGTATACGAGCCCTATCTGGAATCTGGAAATGCCTTGGAAGGAATATGCAAGAACATCTCAGCTGGTGAATTTGTAGATCGTGGACCAACATCTCTTGTTTTACAGATGGGAAAGGGATTCTCATCTTGCATTTCCAGCACAATATCCATTCTTCCAGGCTGGAAGCTCCCAAGCCTCAGCCACTGAATTCTTCAGACTTCTTAGAGACTCTCCTTCTTTAGTCGCCTCCCGGCTTCCTCACTGCTCCAGTCTAACTCTAGTATTTGGCTGGCACAATCACCACCCTCACCCCCTAAAGAAGTTTTCATAGCCAGTGAGAACCTCTGAGGGCACTCTAAGATCAGAGCCTCTAAGATTAGGCCTTCCACAACCTGATGGGTCATTTCCCCAGCCCATTCCCCTGCAGGCTGCTTTGCAGAGACAAGCCAAGCTTGTCCCGTGTCTTCGCCCTACCAGGGTGAGGTATCTTTCCTCTTCCAAATCTGACCCCTTCCTTCACCTTTGTCCATCAGGGTTCCTGGTCTCACCCAGCTGTGGTTCTACCTGCCTTCTCCCACAGACCCTGAGTACTTTTGTGGGGTATAGAGGGTACCAGATAGCAGGGTAAAGATAGGTGAGGGTCTTCTCTGAGGAAAGCCCTCCCTGTGAGGAGGATGTGAATCAGGAACCTGAAAAGTACCCATCAGATTTCCCCTGGGAGTTGTCCACTCTGAAGTTTCCTCACTGTGAGCTGCAGTGAGAGGGCAAAGGAAGAAGGGCAAGCAGTTGGGGTCACTGTGGGCTTGCATGATGGAGTCTAAGGGGGGGAAGAAGACAGGGGCTTGGGTGGGGATGGGAGGGAGAAATGAGGAAATCCTCCCCAAATGAGCAGAAAAGTCACCATCACAGTAGCACTGTGCTCACTGCTCATGTACATACCTCCTTCAGTCTCCTACAGTTGAAGAAACTGAGGCATAGGTAAGTTATGTAATTTGTCTAATATCACATGGCTTGTGAGTAGCTCAGATAAGACCATATCCCAGTCATGTCTGGACTCTGAAGCTGGTGCCTGAAGTACTGTTTCTGAATTCTGAACTTTTACCCCCAAGACATTTACTTATTGATTCATTCTTCTAGGAATACAGATAAGGCAGCCCATTTCCCACCAGGACAAGCATCCTCCCCTGGTGGACAGAGAGCCAAAAGACTCACCCTTCCCAGGCTCTAAGTTCACATTCAGGAACAAAACAGCTCTGACCACTGGCCTACATCTCCTCACCAAAATTTCCATTCTATGAGCTCAGGCCTTGAGTGAGGACAGAAATGAAGCTTAGAGACAGAGTTGGATGGCAAAGCTGACTCAGGGAAGTACCACCTGAAGCGCCCCCCCACCCAGCTCTTCCTCAAAGTTCCCCCAAATTGGGACTGGCCAATTCTTCCCACAGGCTATAGCTACACATCAACCCTCCCACAGCCTAAGCCCTGCCCCTCCTCCTCTTTCATCCCTGGGGTGTCCTCCCCAAAAGTCCAGAGTTTCTCCACCAGTTATCACAAGTCTGCTTGAGTAGTATAAAAGTCATATTCATATTTTTGGTGTTTCCAGAACTTGTTATCATTTCTGTAAATACTAGCACAAACACAAGCATACCTAAAACCCAATTGTATTACAATGGGCTGGGCTAATTTATTTCACTCCTTCTTTTTCTCCCTCCCTCCCTTCTTCCTCTCCTTCCTTACTCTCTTTTTTTTAAGACAGTGTCTTATTTTATAACCTGGGCTAGAGTGTGGTGGTGCCACCATAGATTACTGCAACCTCAAACTCCTGGGCTCAAACAATTGTCTTGCCTGTAGCTGGGACTACAGGTGTGCACCACCATGCCTGGTTAAGCTTTGTATTTTCTGTACAGACAAGGTCTTGCTATGTTGTTCAGGCTGGTCTTGAACTCCTGGCCTAGGCTGATTTCTAACTCACAAATAATTCAAGATGGAGAGTGGGCTTTCTGCAAGAGCAGCAAATAGGTCTGGGTCCACAACTAGTGCTGGGGCTAAGTCGTGGGGAGAAAGGTGTGCAGAGGGAGGGATGAGGTTTCACAGGGGCTGTGGCTACCCAGTGAGACTTCTAAGAGAGCTGTTTTTCTTTTTCTTTTCTTTTCTTTTTTTTTTTTTTTGCAGTTTTTGGCCAGGGCCGATTTTGAACCTGCCACTTCCGGTATATGGGGCGAGTACCCTACTCCTTGAGCCACAGGCACTGCCCAAGAGAGCTGTTTTTCAAGAAAATGTAATGCCACCAACACTGAGTTCAGTACTAAGCCAGCTCCTCTGACAAGGGTCTGGAACTGTTGTTGGGGAGAAGATGAGTTATGGTAGATTTTAGTAGAGCAACCACTAGGCATGGTACCATCTGTATATGGACTTAATTTGAGGGAGGAATAGCAAGAACCAAAATGAGGACAAACCCTAGTTGCTCCTCCATTTTCAGTTTTGGTTATTCACTAAACCCTGCTAGAAACTGCACATTATTTTAAAAGAATTAAAGGGGAAAAATTATACACAAGATCTGCATGGTATTAAGGGTGACATTCTCTGCAAAGAAACACGACAGACTGTCATAGCTCCAGGCACCTAATTTAATTTCCTTTGGGAGTTAAACCTTAGAAGCTTGGATTGAACAGACAGGCCCTGTTCTTTGTATATTTCAAACCTGGAGCTGAGAATGTTAACAGATCTTATCAACAGGATACTGGAGATAGACAGCTATGATGGGGCAGCTCCTGGGAGCTCTCCCGAGTAACAGAGTCGCCCTTGTGATGCAACTGTGGGAAAAGCCTGTGCAGTTCTGGGGTTTGGTGCTCCTGAAGCTTGCTGGGTCCCCATGGAGCTGCCTGGCTGTCACAAATAATGGGAACGGTTATAAGAACGATAGTAATAACCGCTGATAGCAAGAGCAGTGCCCCCCCCCCCCGCGACCCCCCCCCATGCCAGGTTCTGTTGTGTTTGACCAGTGTCATTTCACTGAATCCTTATGGAGGTCCTGCCAGGAAGGATAATTATTACCCCCACTTTGTAGACAAATAGGTGCTAAGAGGATGCTCTTTTCCTGTTGGGGAAATGTACCCCAACTATAGAAGCCTGTAAACTCAGGGCTGACTCCTCTCTTCCTTTGATGGGGAGGTAAAGGTGATTTTGGTTTCTACTAATGGCCTAGAAAACCCAATCCCAACCCTGACCAGCCACATGTCTCCTGGCCACCTGCTTAGCTCCAAAAGGCTAGAATCTGAGAGTCCCAGGCATGCGGTTGCTAAAACACCTTACTGGCCAACTGGAAAGGAAGGCAAACCATGCCCAGAGATGTTTCCAAGTGGGGACAGTGGGGAAAATTTCCAGGGTTGCTTGGCTAATACATATACATCTTTTTTTTTTTTTTTTTTGTAGAGATAGAGTTTTACTTTACTGCCCTCGGTAGAGTGCCGTGGCGTCACACGGCTCATAGCAACCTCCAGCTTTTGGGCTTACGCGGTTCTCTTATCTCAGCCTCCTGAGCAGCTGGGACTACAGGTGCCCGCCACAATGCCCGGCTATTTTTTGGTTGCAGTTTGGCTGAGGCCAGATTTTGAACCCGCTACCCTGGATATATGGGGCCGGCGCCCTACTCACTGAGCCACAGGCACCACCCTAAAACATACATCTTAATAGTTCTTTAGCTTAGAAAATAGCAGCAGAAATAATAATGGTAATGATAACAATTGATTATTGTGCAATGACATTTGCACTTACCAAGGCTCAGGTGTAGAGTGCTTTTTTTGTTGTTGAGACAGAGCCTCACTTATGTTGCCCTCAGTAGAGTGCTGTGACATCACAGTTCACAGCAACCTCAAACTCTTGGGCTCAAGAGATTCTCTTGCCTCAGCTTCCCAAGTAACTGGGACTACAGGCACCACCACAACACATGGCTATTTTTTTTATTACAGTTGTCATTGTTGTTTAGCAGGCCCTGGCCAGGTTCAAACCTGCCAGCCTTGGTGTATGTGGCTGGCGCCATAATCACTGTACTACTGGGACCAAGACAAGGTGTAGAACACTTAATGTTTGTATATAAACAGACCTTGGAGGGAGGAGACCCTCTAGTTAAAGAGGAAGACCTCCAACCAATCTAAGTAGCACATCCCACCCCACCCACCTCCCAGAAGCTTTTGAAAATATGGAGATGCCAGACTCCATCCAAATTTCTTTCTTTCTTTTTTTTCTTTTTTTGAGACAGAGTCTCACTATGTCGCCCTCAGTAGAGTGCCATGGCATTATAGCTCACAGCAACCACAAACTCTTGGGCTTAAGTGAGTCTCTTACCTCAGCTTCCAAAGTAGCTGGGACTATGGGACTACAGGTGCCTACCACAAAGCCCAGCTATTATTTTTTTGGTTGTAGTTGTCATTGTTGTTTCGCAGGCCCAGGCTGGGTTCGAACCCACCAGCTCTGGTGTATATGGCTGGCACCCTAGCCACTGAGCTACAGGCATTGAGCCCATCCAGATTTTTTTTTTTTTTTAAATAGAGACAGAGTCTCACTTTATATCTCCCTTGGTAGAGAGCTGTGGCATCACGCAGCTCACGGCAACCTCCAGCTCCTGGGCTTAGGCGATTCTCTTGCTTCAGCCTTCCGAGTAGCTGGGACTACAGGCGCCTGCCACAACGTCCAGCTATTTTTTTGTTGCAGTTTGGACGGGGTGGGGTGTGGGTGTGGGTGTGGGGTGTTTGAACTCACCAGCCTCAGTATATGGGGCTGGCGCCCTAGTCACTGACTCACAGGCGCTGCCCCCATTCAGATTTCTTGAAGCAAAATACCCTAGGGAAAGGCCAAGGCACCTGCATTGTATTGTTTGTTTTTGAGACAGTGTCTCACTCTGTTGCCCTGGTTAGAGTGCCACGGCATCATCATAGCTTACAACAACCTTAAACTCTCTCTTTTTTTTTTTTTCTTCTTCAAAGAGCTTTTAATAGTTTGTGTTTTTATGAAATAAACTTATTTTATCTAAATGGTCAAATTTATTGACACATTTTTTAAAAAATTTCTTTGTTATCATTTTAATGTCTATAGTGATTTTCTCTTTCTCCTTTTCTCCTTCTCCCCCTCTTCCGTTCCAGTTTGGCTAGAAATTTATCAATTTTATTTATATTTTTTAAAAAAACAGCTTTTCATTCAGTGATTCCTTTCTCTATTATTTTCTGTTAATTTTTATTGATTTCAGCCTTTGTTCAATTTATAACTAGAAATCAAGAGTAATTCTGCTGCTTTTCTGATTGTTTGGACATCAGTAACTTTACCCTTTTGATTTCTTATAGATTATAGGAAACATGAAACTTAGTGCACAGTCTCAACACCAGCAACTGAAACATGGAAGTGTCACTTAATGAGGGAAATGAAAAACGCTCCATAACTTAAATGCCTTATTCCCTTGCTCTGCCCTTAGCACTCCGTGAATTCAGTGATGTTAGCTCTAGCCAATTTAAAACGCACACGTCGCTTTTTAAACTCCCAGAAACCTTACAAATTAATATAATTTACTGACAAATTAATATCCTTTCCTTGTTTTACTGATAAGTCAGAACGAGAGGTTTTTAATCACACATTAGATTTGACTTGTGAGCCAGGGCTCTTAGACACCATATTTTACTATCTCCAAACTGAAATAATTCCGGGTTGTGGGTAATCCAAACAATTAATTAAGGAATTCTATTTTCTTTCAAGTTGTGGCTCAGCATAGATACAGCTTGTTTGCTTTTTCGCTGAGCACTGTGGCTGATTTCATGGCTGGCTATTCTACCCTCACAATCCATTTTTTTTTTTTTTTTTTTTTGAGACAGAGCCTCAAGCTGTCACCCTGGGTAGAGTGCTGTGGCAACACAGCTCACAGCAATCTCCAACTCCTGGGCTCTAGCAATTCTCCTGCCTCAGCCTCCCAAGTAGCTGGGACTACAGGCGCTTGCCATAACGCCCAGCTATTTTTTGGTTGCAGCCATCATTTTGTTTGGAAGACCCAGGCTGGATTCGAACCCACCAGCTCAGGTGTATGTGGCTGGTGCCTTAGCCACTTGAGCCAAAGGCACCGAGCCCTCACAATCCATTGAACTTCTCTTTATATGACATTTAGAAATTATAACCTAAAACCTGCTTATTTTGATTTATTTCTTTGCAGTTTACATCTGCTCTCTAAGGCACCTAGGTGAGAACTCAGCAAACGAAGTATTTTCTCAACTTTAAAGGATCTGGGCTCAGAATCCACCCGTGCTTAATTAGTTAATTTTTCTTTGGATGAAACATTTCACTGATTTGAGCTCACTCCCCTTAGTAAGCGGCATGGAAAAGCTTGCTCTGACATCAAAATGCAAGAGTCTTTATGAATTCGTGTGATGAGTAAATTCTCTCTCTCTTTTTTTTTTTTTTGCAGTTTTTGGCCAGGACTGGGTTTGAACCTGCCACCTCCGGCATATGGGGCCGGTACCCTACTCCTTGAGCCACAGGCGCCGCCCTTGTTTTTTTCTTTTGACAGAGTTTCACTATGTCGCCCTGGGTACAGTGCTGTAGTATCACAGCTCACACCAACCTCAAACTCTTGGGCTTAAGCGATTCTCTTGCCTCAGTCTCCCAAGTAGCTGGGACTACAGGCACCCACCACAACGCCCAGCTATTTTTTGGTTGTAGTTGTCACTGTTGTTTGGCAGGCCTGGGCTAGATTTGAACCCGAACCCACCAGCTTCAGTTTATGTGGCTGGGACCTAGCTGCTGAGCTACAGGAGCCGAGCCAAACTCGAGTTTTTTGTTTTGTTTTGTTTTGAGACAGACTCTTATTTTGTTGCCCTGGGTAGAGTGCCGTGGTCTTATAGCTCATAAGAACCTCAAACTCTTGGGCTTACGTGATTCTCTTGCCTCAGCCTCCCAAGTAGCTGGGACTATAGGTGCCTGCCACAATGCCCAGCTAATTGTTCTATTATTTATTTATTTGCAGTTTTTGCCAGGGCTGGGTTTGAACCCGCTACCTCCAGCATACAGGGCTAGCACCCTACTCCTTTGAGCCACAGGCGCCACCCCTAATTTTTCTATTTTTAGTAGAGATGGGGTCTCATTCTTTTTTTTTTTTTTTTTGGAGACAGACTCTCACTTTGTTGCCCTTGGTAGAGTGCTGTAGCATCATAGCTCACAACAAGCAATTCTTGTGCTTTAGCCTCCCAAGTAGGTGGAACTATAGGCGCCCGCCATAATGCCTGGCTATTTTTAGAGATAAGGTCTCACCCTTGCTTAGGCTGGTCTCAAACCCATCAGCTCAGACAATCCACCTGCCTCGGACTCCCAAAGTGCTAGGATTACAGGCATGAGTTGCCACACCCAGCCCTGGGACTCGCGCTTGCTCAGGCTGGTATTGAACTCCTGAGCTCAAGCAATACATCCACCTCAGCATCCCAGAGTGCTAAAATTACAGGCATGAGCCACTGCCTTGGTCAAGGCACCTGCATTTTTAAGAAGAGCCTCAGGTCAGGGGAGTGGTAGGAAATACCCAGGCCCAGTGGAGAAGGGGGTTGGGCATAGGCTTAACCAGCTGGGGTAAGTTGGTGACTGTACCTACTACCATCTAGCTGGCTGAGCTGTGAGGGGAGCAACGGACCTCACCTCACTCCACATCTTTGACTAGGGAGGGGTCTTGGAATCTATGCCAGCAGCTTACTCCAGTGGACTCACACCAAGTGCTTTAACCAGCCTGGACGACCGTTGGTAAGGAAGGATTGTCAATAACCTTATAATTCCCCAGGCCCCAAGAAGTTTTATAAAGTAACCCAAAAAGTGATCTTTCATCAGTACCTGCTCTAGGCAGACCAGGCTCATTACAGGCAGGCGCCTAGCTGCTAGAGATGTGACACTGATTCAAATGTTTGTGGTCAATGATATTTCTGAGTCTGCAAAGAGTGGCTGACAATGCCCACTCCTTCCCATTGGTATGACAATCCATACTTTGTCCAGAGCCTTGTTTGCTCTTCATGTTGACACATTGTTCTCATTTCCCAACAAGTCTGCTTTTCTTTTCTCTCCTTTTCCTTCTCTCAGGGAAGGAAATGTGTTGTTTACAGTGGTAGGGACTGCTAAGGAGCTGCTCTGGCACTCATGATGGCAATGGAGGAGGCAGGGATGAGGAAGCAGTCCTGTCTGAGTCCCTTCCCCCCAACCCCTTCCACAGCCTGACCAAAAGCCAGAAACAGCCTGGAGGACCCCCCAACCCCAGGCTCAGCTCAGAGGCAGGAGGTAGTTGGCTACAGCAAGGGCACAGTGAGGCCTCACTCATTTCCTGTTCTTGGTGGGTGGTGAAAAGTTGGCTTCTGGTGGCCAGGAGGAAGCTCAGGCTTCTTCTGCCCTGGCTTTTGGCTGCTAGGGATACAGTGGGGCAATACAGTCCTCTCCAACAGGGGAGGGTAATTCTCCAGGCACATTGCTGGGCTCTAAACCTTTAGTAGGCATACCCCTGGATAATAAGGTCTTTGAGACAGTGCAAACAAAGGTCTTCAGAGAAATCAGGTATGACTAGGTTCACCAGTAGAAGGAAAAAAGAGCAGAAGCACCAAAGATGAGCTGTCCAGGGCCTGGACCGGGGATTTCCAAGTCATCTTTCATATAACATCCAAATGGGTGCTGGGACAGGAGAATACAGGGGCTTGTCCTGAACAGTGGTGAGTCAGCTGCCAGGGTAGGAGGAGAGCTTGGCAGCAACTCCCCGAGCCCAGCCCGGAGCAGCAGAATCCACTTGGAACAGCTGCTGGGCGTCTTCTCTCAAGCCCAGGGCTTCCCATCAGGAATGGCAGGGAGCAGCTGGGACTAGGGGGTTGCCATTTGAGTGAGCTGCCAGACACCACACAGCTGAGAAAGCATTGCAAGGCCCAAAAAAGAATTCCCAGATCTGGTGATATGACCCCTATGTGACTCTGGGGCTGAGACTTCTCCACCTTCAGACTGATCATGGCTGGGGACAGATGAACGACTCAGTTCTGGGCCAGGATCCTGCTCAGAAGACTAACAGCCCAGTGGTGATAGGCTTGAGGGAGATAGGGAGGGAGGAAGGCTTCTTTTTTTTTTTTTTTTTGAGACAGAGCCTCAAGCTGTTGCCCTGGTTAGAGTGCTGTGGCATCACAGCTCACAGCAACCTCCAACTCCTGGGCTCAAGTGATTCTCTTGCCTCAGCCTCCCAAGTAGCTGGGACTACAAGCACCTGCCACAACTTCCAGCTATTTTTTGGTTGTAATTGTCATTGTTGTTTGGCGGGCTCGGGCTGGATTCAAACCCACCACCTCTGGTGTACATGGCTGGCACCTTAGCCGCTTGAGCCTATAGGCGCTGAGCCGTGGGAGGGAGGCTTGTTAAAGCTGCTGGGATGAGGGCGGCACCTGTGGCTCAAACAAGTAGGGTACTAGCCCCATATGCTGGAGGTGGCAGGTTCAAACCCAGCCCTGGCCAAAATCTGCAAAAGAAAAGAAGAAGAAGCAGCTGTTGGGATGAGTGAATGCTGGGGAAGGAAGTGCAGGAGAGGACCTTGGCAGGCCTCCCTCCCAAGGTTTGAAGACAGTCCTGCACAGCTCTGGGATTGGCTTTACAACCTCAAAAAGGATGAAAACAATAAATGGCAGGGCAGACGGAGTCAAGGTGTCATTCTTCAGAAAGTGAAAAAGCCTGTGGAACTGGAGCTGGCTTTCCTGCCTCTCCTCCCCCCAGATCCTCCATAAAGCAGGGAGTGCCTGCTGTGCCCCACCTGGTGTCACAGAGAGCTCTGCTTTTCTGTGCACTGGAGCCCTGACTTTCTTGGGTCTGGAGAGATGGGGAAGGTAGGGGAGCAGGTGGGAGTAGAGGCCTGGCTGGGGCTATTCCACAAGCTCGGGAGAGGGGCTCAGGTTCCCTAACCTTCTATTTCTTCCTCTCGGCCTCTCCTTTGTCACTCTTTCACCATGCAGGGTGTCTTTGCCATGCCTTTCCCCCAAGAGATAACAGGCCTGGGCTGGTAGCCAGAACCAGGTGCCAAGGCTGAGAGCGAGGGCTTCCAAGGCTGCTGAAGGCTGCTGCAAGGAAGTTAGCCCAGCCCTCTCAATTCAGCTGGGACCAATAAGGAGAGTTCAAGTACCAGCCAAAGGAACAGAAGACTGGGTCTCTTCATGTCCTGGATCTACTGCTTTTAGCTCCTTCCTGTTCCTCTGCCCACAACAGGCCTGGACACAGAAGGCCCAGGGAGACATCTCTGAGCTGTGGGAAAGTGAGCGAGAAGCCTGCAGGGAGCAAGGGAAGGCCTCTCTGTGTTGGAGTCTTCCTCCTGAGGGCCTGGGGCCCTCCCTGGTGACTGCACATCCTCAGTCTTGCTGGAAAACCTAGAGACACACAGAGAGACAACCGGCCCCTAAGGGAGACCTACAAGCCCATAGTAGCACAAATTCAGGCTCCCACAAGTTAGGGAGCTGTCTGTGACCACTGTGGTAGGACCCTAATAGGCAGGCAGACTGATAGTAAGATGCAGAAAGTGCTGAGTGCTTGGGGGGAGGGAAAAGCGCTGGGGTGGGTGTTAGACCCAGCCCTGAGAATGTGGCTTGGGGCAGGGTCAGAGGGTTTCCCAGGGCTCCTTAGAAAGGGGCTGAGAAACCCTTCAGTGATCAAGGGTGCACGCCTGAGGAGTAGGGCCCCAGCTAGCCTTTCCAGGAGCTCTCCTATGAGGTGGACCACACTAATGAGCCCATAACATAGGCCTTTGATTAAGCAGTTCCCAGCACAGCAACTTTACTGAAACACACGGAGGCCAGTGGCTCGTTCCCACCGCTCCCTGGTTCCCCAGGCAACAGCCCATGGGAGGGGACACTGTGCTGAGCATTTAGCGGGTGCAGAGTGCTCAAGCTCACTGAGGGCTGCCAGGGAGGTGAGGGGGTTGTAGTGCTGGGAACGAGAACCTCAGCAGCCAGGGCATGAGGCAACATGACATCTGCTGAGTCTATGGGGGCCAAGGTTCCTGAGGTGGGGACTACCCTCCTCAGGGCAGGAAGGACAGTCTTCGAGGGAGGGCAAAGCTCCCAGGGCAGGTTTGGAGTTGAGGGTGTGGAATGTAACTGGGTGGAATTTATTCTTGAGTTTGGGGAGACCCAGTCCCTATTCTCCCAAGAAAATGTGTCTGAACCTTCATTACACACATGCTGTCTGAGGACACTGCTCCTGAGACCTGTCAGCACCCTGTCATCTATTGTCAACAATGACCTGTGAACTTTCAGGGGCTGGGATCTCCTGAACAGTCTGCACCTCCTTACCAGCTCTGCTCAGGAGACAGGCCTGTTCCTTCCTGTTCTCCACAGAGGCAGTGGTGGCCCCTGGGGGGGTGGGGTAAGTGGGGCAGGGGAGCAGGCCTTTTCCACTTACACTGGGCTAACTTCAAATGTTACACTTCAGAGCTTTTGCTACAGTAACTACCACCACCACATGGACAGAAATCTAATGTTACCAAGTGGGACTTTTAAAATGTATTTATAACTTTATGGTTCAAAGTAATTTTGTTATGAAACAATATAATAACAACAGTGGAAAAAGGCAAGATAACTTATGGAACACAATATCCTTAAAGCACTAGCTTCCATTTCTACCTCAGCTTAATCTGGGGAATGTGTCCTTTGTTTGCTGTTTGTTTTAATTAAGGGTTAGTATTTTGGTGGTGGGGGAGAAGGGTGGCCTGGCCGGAAGGAGGAGAAATTATGCAGACACATAGACAGTAAGTATGCCTGCATTAAGAGTATATACGCTCCACAGAACTCCCAGGCTGGATTAAACACACAAAACCAGCCCAATTCTCTCCCAGTCTCCTGTAACCCCTCATCCTTCCAACACTATATTCTTTCAACACACTACAAACAAGGCATGTCCACTTTATGATACTTCTGAGAGAGGTATAATGAAGTGTTTGTTCCTCCCCCAACCCCTAACAAACAAATACAAGCCCACAAAGGATACTGTCTCTCCCATACATTGGGGAGTATAAGGGAGCAGGCTGAACACCCATAGGGACCAGGGGCAGGGTTGGAAGGAGGCATATGGCTCTTAGGCCCCAGCATCCTGCGTGACAGTAGCTCTGATGCTTGCTTCAGCCAGAGAGCAAAGGAGGGACAAAGTATTCTGGACAAGCCAGCAGGTTTCTGCTCAAGACAAGCTGGGTTTCCATGAGGAGAAATAGAGGAACTATTACCTGGGGAACGGGGAGCAAAAAGGGGAGGCTCAGGCCACTGAGGCCTACCAACAGCCAGGGCCTGGAGAATTATCATGAATGTCTCAGGTGATGGGATGGGAGAGGGAGCAGGAAGTACTTCTGGAGCTGCTGGGGTAGCAGCAGCATCCACATTCCACAACCACACACAGGCCTCAGGCTCTGATCCAAGAGGCATTTCATAACCAAACCCTCATGAAGGAGTGCCACCAAGAGCTGCCAAGGGGAGAGGAGGGCGGAGCAGGCATGGGAAGAGCCTACAGAAAGAAGGTCAGGAGAAGAAAGAGAGCCTTCTTACTTGTAACCAGGGTCCATGAGCTGCATAAGGATGCTCCTCAGTGGCAAAGGCGCCTTCCACTCCCGTGGAAACAAATGTGATGGCCATGTCACCTGTGATACTTTTATATGTAAAGTGCCGTCCATGCAGGAGCCTGCCCCTGGGGATGTGAACATGGAGACAGTGAGGATCTGGGCCTGGAAACAGCCCCCAAATCAGCAGGCCTGGCCAAGACTCTGGAACTATGAAGGACATGCTCCTTGGGCCAGGATGCCTGGTAAGTGCCCTCCTGACTGCTCACCTGCCCGATAAATGGGAGACTATGCAAACATGCTCATTTCAACACCTTCAAAGAAAAGCTTCTCTCATGAGTTTAATAATGTCATCCTTCCAAAGGGCTCAAAGTTAGCAGCAACAACTCCAGATCAGAGTTCAAAAGAACTGCAGAAGTAGTGGAGTTCACCTCTCTCAAGTACTGATGACGAAACTGAGGCCAGAGATGAAAGTTAGCAATATGCCCAAGGTTATGCCCAGAGGTGGGGGATGGAGGTACTTCTGAACAAAAACTTTTTTTTTTTTTGAGACAGAGTCTCACTATGTTCCCCTCAGTAGAGTACTGTGGTGTCACAGCTCACAGTAACTTTAAACTCTGGGGCTTAAGTGATTCTCTTGCCTTAGCCTCCCAAATAGCTGGGACTATAGGAGCCCACCACAATACCCGGTTAGTTTTGTTGCAGTTGTCATTATTGTTTAGCAGGCCTGGGGCGTGTTCGGACCCGCCTGCCTCGGTGTATGTGGCCAGTGCCCTAACCACTGAGCATGGGTGCTGAGCCTAAACACTTTTTTCTTTAAGAAATAGGGTCTTGCTCTGTCACCCTGGCTGGAGTGCAATGGAACCATCACAGCTCACTACAACTTCAGATTCCTGGGCTCAGGCAATCCTCCCGAGTAGATGGGACTACAGGCAAATAATTTTGCTATTTTTTATAGAGACGGGGTATCCCTTACTCTTACTCAGGCTGGTCTCAAACTCCTGGCTTTAAGCTATCCTCCTTCCTCAGCCTCCCAAAGTGCCAGGATTACATGTGTGAGCCACCATGCCCAGCCTCTAAATTTCAGAGTCCCTGGGATGACAGTATAGTGCCTTCATAGCAGGACATTTCACAGTGTCCAGGGAAGAATCTGCTAATTGCTTCTGGACTTTTCCATAACATTCAGATGGCTAGCCCAAAGGCCACAAGCACATCTTAAAACAAAAGCAATCAAACAAACAAAAAATGCTGAAGCCAAGTGGGGTCACTCTGATGGAGCCACTGAAAAGTTATTAATCCCGTGTGGAAAAATACCTTGGAGAAGGGCAAGCAGGGGCAGAGGTGCCAGTCAATGAAGGAAGCAAACCCTGTTCTTTGCTTTCTCAGGCTGCCTTAGATTAACCCTTCACTAATCTAAAAACTCTGAGCCTGAGCCATGGGAATGGCTAGGAGACAGCAGTTGGGGTCCTGGCGGTGGGCCCTGCTGGGTCCCACTCATTCTGACTGCATGGTATCTTTGCCCTGATGCCCAGGATGGCTGGCCTTGCTTCAGGCTCCTTCTCTGGGCTTGGGAGACACTGAAGAGGGTCCAAACTGTCTAACTTCTTCTTCCTTGTCACGGTTCTCTTGAGTTTGAGTTACTCTTGTTGCCTCTCCTGCTTTCAAAGTGAGGGTGGAACTCCAGAGGGCTGTGGAGGAAGTCAGATGCAACAGATTCAGCTCAGTGCAGCATCCCTGAGCAGAGAGCTGAATTCTGGCTATACGACTGGGATTCTGGCAATGGGGACAGCAGCAGAAAGGACACAGGTGGGCTTCCCAGTCTTGTAAGGAGTCTGCTGGGCTGGCCAATGGGCAGTCTGAAGAACTGACTGCTCAGCATGAGAAAAGCAGCAAGCAGAAGAAATAGAGCCCAACCCACCAGAACCCTCACCCCACATCCTAGTGCTTTTGGTGACCCTGCCATCCCCTGATCTTGAGCTTGTGAAGTATCTGGGGGCATCTGAGATCCCCTAGATCACAGAACTTTCCCAAGGGAAATAGAACTGAGAAACAATTATCTGAACACTGGAAAGTACTTCAGCATCTAATCCCTTGCATTCCCAGATTCCAAAACTTGCAAATGAGGAAGGTCTGTCAACCAAGCAGTAAGGCCTGAGACCAATGGGGCTCTCTGGCCACAGTTTTGGGCCCAGTGGGGGTTGCTGCTGCTCTGGGCTAGACAAGAGATACAGGGAAGAGAGCACCTCTCAGCAGGGGGCAGTGGCTCACACCTATAATCCTAGCATACTGGGAGGCTGAGATGGGTGGATTGCTTGAGGTCAGGAGTTTGAGACCAGCCTAGCTAGACCCTGTCTCCACTAAAAATAGAAAAAAATAGCTGGGCATTGTGGTGGGTACCTGTAGGCCCAGCTACTCAAGAGGCTGAAACAAGAGGATCATTTGAGCCCAAGTGTTTGAGGTTTCTGTGAGCTATGACACCATGGCACTCAACCCCAAGCCACCTGAGTGAGACTTTGTCTCAAAAAAACAAAAACAAAAACAGAGAGAGAGAGATGGCCAGGCACAGGGGCTCATGCCTATAATCCTAGCACTCTGGGAGGCCAAGGCGGGTGGATTGCTTGAATTCACTAGTTTGATACCAACTTGAGCAAAAGTGAGACCCTGTCTCTACTAAAAACAGAAAAACTGAGGCAAAAGAATCACTTGAGCCGAAGAGTTGGAAGTTGCTGTGATCTATGTATGATTCCATGGCATTTTACCCAGGGCAACAGGTTGAGACTTTGTCTCAAAAAAAAAAAAAAAAAAAGAGGGAGAGCCCCTCTCTAGGAATGATCCATAGGGCCAACTGGCAGCCACTGATCAAAGTGGTGGGCCAGAGGCCTGGTGGGCAGGGAGAATACTTGTAGCCTAGTAAAATGGGGTCCCCTGGCTGGTCCAGAGTCCCCAGGCTCCCAAACTGGCCTAAGACAAAGAAGTTCTCTTCCCTTGAGCCCCAGACCCTGACAGGTGGCTCATTAAAGGAGATGGCAAGCAAAGGCCTGGTGACTCCTTGAGGGCTCTCGAGGATTGGGCATTGGGGGAAGGGCTTGGGGAGGCTCTAAAGTGTCCCCTGAAGACCAAGATGGGTGCTGTGGGCTAACCTTAGGCAGAGAGGAATAAGGGCTCCTGACTCCTGGTTGAATTTCAGATGCACACTCTCCAGCTGCCGTGTGCGGATCAGCTCATGGGGAATAATGGCCGTGGAGCTGTCACTTTCCAAGCTATCTTTGCGGCTCCTGAGAAGCAAGCACAGGAACAGGTTTAGCACAGGTAAAAACCACAGAGAGGAGCAAAATGACAGTCTCTGGATGGGCACCTGAATAATAATGACAATGATGGAGATTGATGATAATGAGAACCACCACCATTCAATATGTGTTGCCAAGTGCCAGCCACTGTGCCAAACACTTCTCATTGGCTGGATGCTCCACAATGCCTCCCAGAGGTGAGTACTACTATTATCTCCTGTCTACAGATAAGCAACTGGAGATCAAGGAGGCTAAGTAACTTGACCAGGTGGCACAGGCAGGGAATGAGTGGAGCTGAGGTCTGGTCTCAAGAAGGTCTGGTTCTAAAGCCTGCATCTTTGGCCAATACACTATATTAAAGTTTATGGCACAGCAAAAACTTGTTTTTTTCCTGTGCTATCAGCAGGAGCTTCTGGGAGCCCTTCTTCTACTGCCTTGGAGCAACAGACCCTGAACTCTCCAAGCCTGGGGTGGTCAGCTCCAAGAGCTTCTATCCAGGTGAGTCTAAAAATGCTCCTGCCAATGGCTGGGAGATGCAGTGACATCCACAACCTCCATCTAACCCAGACAGAATACAATCCTCAATAAGGGGGACAGAGGCCAGGCTCTCAGAAGCAGGCTTGTCTGAGAGGTAGAACCAGACCTCTCTCCATCCCCCACTGAACTTCAAGGCCACAAGATCCCCATACCAGATTCCTCCTGACTGTGACCTTGGCCACAGTGAATGGTAACTGCTGCCTTATACGTCCTTGCTGCCTCATACTTCCTCCTGCCCTGCTCCATGCCAACAGCTTGTCTCACAGCTGGACCACAGGGTCCCTTTGCATGCTAAGATTTGCTGTTTCAAATTCAGCTGCCCCACTAACAACCTCTCAAATATGCCTCAGCCAAGAATCACTAACTGATCCCATTCAAAAGGCCGGATCCTGGTTTGTGCTCTGAATCTCAGAACAATTCCCCAAGTGTCCATCAAAATACTGGGTGAGAAGCTCTCCTTATTAATCATTCAAGTGGTAGGCAGGATGACAGCCAGACAGCCACTGAGGGGCAGGCCCAACCTCCTCACACATGGGGGAACGGGAGCTACAAACTAGAGGCCTGCAGCCAGTGAGGCCTCCCCAGAAAGGTGTGAGGTCAACAGGCAAAGAGATGGAGGATAAGGTTGGACAGCTAGGGCCCTGCTGAGGCAGTGGTTTAAAAATGCTCCCAAGGTAATGAAGACTTCCCACCAGCTGGTCTTCTCCCACATGAGGATCCACCCTCAGATTTGACTGCTCTTTCATAAAGCAGTCCCTTCTCTGGTTTCCTAAAGCAAACTCTAAAACTTCCTTTTCCCTGGCTTCTCCCTGGCAAACTCTTCACAAGATCTGTGAAGGAGACAAATGTTACAGCCAAGGGGGTCATGGTATTTCTAGGACTGGAAGGAAACTCTGAGGCTGTTTAATCTACCTCTTTCCTTTACAAAAGAGAGCCGGTAATGCATCCAAGGCCACAGAGCAGGTTTGTGGCAGGCCAGAGTAGGAGCCTCTGACTTCTGACCAACTCTCCTTCCCTTCTGCCAGGGCTGCCACATCTCCCTTCTTAGGGGTGGGGACTCAAGAGTAGGTAACACAGAGAGTAGCATTCAGGAATCAACAGCACCCATGTTAGTTGGGCACCAGGTCCTCTGCTAAATCCATAGGTTTGCTCACTGAATCCTCACAGCAAGCACTGTGGTAGGTTCAGTTAACCCTTCTTTTATAGATGAGGTAACTGAGGCTCAGAGGGATGAGGTGACAAGCCTAAAGTCTCAGTGTGAGTTTAAGTGGAAGAGCCAGGGTAACTCACAATCGCTCCCCTGTGCCATCTCTGATAACAGGTTCTCACATCCAGATGAACCACCCTGCACCTGAAAGGGGCTGAAGCCTGACCTGCCCAGGAAGGGTCTGCGGGAGAATCCCAGCTTCTCTGGTACAGGCAAAAATGCTGATGAACAGCAATGGGAGGTGGGGTTAGGGCTGGAGGAGAGGAATCAACAGCACACAGGGCTAGAAATGTCTCAAGCTGGAGGAAAAATAAATTGTTGAAAGTCAGCTAAAGTCACCTTGGTAACTGCCACAACACACTCACCCAGAACGAGGACATCAAACCCAACTGCAAACAGCTTTAAAGAAATGGAAAAGAACTTAATCATCTGAAGAATTAATGTGACAAGTGCCCACATTTACACCTCCCACCAACCTTCAATCATTTGAAAACATACTTTAATCTTTCAAAAGAAAAAAAAATTGCAAAATGCTAGATCTGCAGTCCTGGAGCTTGGGTATTTCCGGCATGCTGCTTCGATGGAAACCTGGCTGTTCCACACACAGAGGAGCCCAGCTTTTTGCTGATTTGTTTTTTCTGGACATCGATGCAGAAGCATGAATTATTCGTGTGGGCTGGTGAGGTATTAAATCTGCAGCCGACACAGGTTTGCAATGTTTTGCATGGTTGTCAGCTTAATCTTAGTCATAAAAAAATAAGTAGTGTGCTCGGCAGTGTGGCCTAATTTTTCAGTTGGGCTGTTTTCTCCCAGTAGAAGAGAAGACAGGGCTTTGCGGGCTGGAAGGGAAAGGGGTTCTTAGGGAGGCATGACCTACATTCACAGGGAATTGCCAGGAGCATGGGACCAGGGCCATGCTCCAGGAGACAGAGTGACTAGCGGCACAGGTTCTGGGTTTGAATTCTGTATGACCATGGGCAAATGACTTACCTTTCCCTAAGCTTCAATATCCTCTTGATGGGAATAAATAACAATATGGTCATTGTAAGGATTAAGTGAGATGATTCATGTGAGGCACTTAACAGTGCCTGCAATGTCATAGGTGCTCAAAATATATCTCATCAATGCATTAATGTGTTGACGTTAGCTTGTGGCCTCTAAAGTCTATCTGCTCTTCCTGCAGGAATATTGATAGCTTAACAGAAATGTCTGCCTTTACCAATTGCTTCTGGACAGGTCGGTCCCTCTGCTGAGCAAAGGTACTTGCCCTGAGCTTACAGAGGAGACTTTTGATAAGCAGCTTGAAAGGGCTCTTAACTTCTTGAGTGTACACTGCAGGCCCTGGTTAACCATTGGTGCTCTGGGAAGGCCCAACTACAGGCCAACAAAAACCCTTGAGGCCTTTGTTTTTCCAAGGGAGATATTGGTAGGGCCTTCTCCAGAGCCTTCTGGCAATTCTCAAACTACTAGTCTTCAAGTTGCTCAGAGATAGTTTATCCATCTTCCTAGGACAGCCTTTCAAATCCCCGAGGCTGCTCTCATCTCCCCTTGATAGCTTCTTTCCTTAGTATCTGTGGTCCTAACTTTCAACTACATTTTTGACAAGTTCTGAAATCCTTGATCTATTCAAGTCACCCTTCCATGGACTCATTCTAGCTTGTCCAAAGCCAGACTGTCATATCTGGCAGTGAACTGTTTTGTATGGAAATAAATTCAGCATGTGGTCTGATCAAGTGCAGATCACAGAGGGATTATGATCTCTTGTTTGGGACACTATTTCTATTAAAACTGTCATCAAATTATCTATTCTTTGTAATGTCATCATACTACCAACTCATACCACACTACCTCTGTCAATAAAATCTCCCTCAGGCTTTCATGGGCTCCCCTTGGACCTTTTCTTCCCTACCCAGTTCGTACTATTAATTATTTGGACCTAAAAGCAGAACTCTGCATTATCTGGCTAGTGTTTCAAGCAGTTTGGGCATTTCTGAGAGCTGACTCTGGCATCCACCATACTGGCATTTCTTCTTGACCTCACATCACTGACAAAACTGATAAATTCACCGTCAATGTTCTCATCCCATGGGCAATGCCTGTGGGTCAGTGGGTAGGGCACCGTTCCCATATACCAAGGGTGGCAGGTTCAAACCGGCCCCGGCCCCGGCCAAACTGCAACAAATAATAGCCAGATGTTGTGGCGGACACCTGTAATCCTAGGATGCCACAGCACTCTACCGAAGGTGATAAAGTGAGACTCTGTCTCTAAAAAAAAAAAAAAAAAAAAAAAAAAGTTCTCATCCCAGGCTTTGATTAAACAGTGAATAGGACAGGCCTAGGCAAGTCAGGCTGACAGACTAACATCATTACCCTTTGGGTATCCTTACCCAACCAGTTATAAATCAACCCAACCTTCCCATCATCAAGCCCCTCACCCTTCTGGATGCTCTCCAGACATTTCTGTCTTGCCTATGACATGAGAACATTCTCAGAATGTCTTACTAAGCCTAACTTATAGAAGGTCTATAGTACTTCCTTTGTCTAGCAGGCAGGTAAACATTTCTAAAAAGGCAGTGAGGATTGTCTCTTTCCCCTTCCTTCCCTCCTTCCTTCCTTTTTCTCTTTCTCTTTTTTTTTTTTTTTTTTTTTTTGAGACAGTCTCACTCTATTGCCCTCGGTAGACTGCTATGGCATCATCATAGCTCACAGCAACCTCAAACACTTGAGCTCAAGCAATCCTCTTGCCTCAGCCTCCCAAGTAGCTGGGACTACAGGCACTTGCCACCACACCTGGCAGGTTTTTCTTTTTTTAGTAAAGACAGGGTCTTGCTCTTGCTCAGGCTAGTCTCAAAATCCTGAGCTCAACTAATCCATCTGCCTCAGCCTCCCAGGATGCTACAGGTATGAGCCATCCTGCCTAGCTGGTTTTTGAAACTTTTGAATGCTTCTAGTCTGCCAACACCTCTCTCCCATTCTCTCAAAGATTACTGACACCAACTTCATGAATCTCACTTGCCCATTCTCCAGGTGTTCTTGGGTTCAATACACATAGGCCAGGAGATCTGAAATCAGGGCTTCAATCCTTTTGTCACTGCCAGTGTGACCTTTCCTAGTCTGATGACCATTTTTTTTTAGATACACCTCAAACAGAACAAAAGTAAATTTTGCTTTCTCTCTGCTGATTGTTACTCTACAGAGTAAGGCAAAATTTACTTTGCTTTATGTAAGTTAAGAAAGTAGGTTTTCTTTCTTCTTGCTTAAAAGAGAATTACAAAAATAAAGTCTTTTTTGCTGATCACAGCACTTTTTGCAAGACTCAGTTCTCATTTTCAGCTCTTCTTGACTCTGTTTTTTAAAGTCTGTGCTGACTTTACTTTTCCTTCCAGCAATTATTCAAATTCTTCCAAAATTTTGAGTTGTGTGAAGGATTCCCTATATACCTGCACTGGTCCTTTGAGGTATTATATCTCCTTTTGATTTTCAGAGGACTATTTACAATGACATTAAGAGACACCTTTTATTGAGCATAGACTATGGTGCTGGTCCTATGTCAACCTCTTTTATATACTTCGCTTCCTTTAATTTTCATAACAACCCTATAAATAGGCATTATTTTTCTCATTTTATAGATGAAGACATAAAACTCCGAGTTTTTTTTTTTTTTTTAGACAAGAGTCTCATTTTGTCACCCTTGGTAGGGTGCTGTGGTGTCACAGCTCACAGCTACCTCCAGCTCTTGGGCTTAGGCAATTCTCTTGCCTCAGCCTCCCAAGTAGCTGGGACTATAGGCACCCACCACAATGCCTGGCTATTTTTTTGTTGTTGTTGCAGTTTGGCCAGGGCCAGGTTTGAACCTGCAACCCTTGGTATATGGGGTCAGCACCCTACTCACTGAGCCACATGTGCCACCCAAAACTCAGAGATTAAAATAACTAGCCTAAGGTCACACAATGAGTAAATAAAGAGCTGGGACAAAACCCCAGGTTTCCCTGATGTCAGCTAAAGCATAAGCATTATACACAGCTGGCATAGTAGCTCACAACTATAATCCTAGCACTTTGGGAGGCTAAGGAGGAAGGATAGCTTGAGGCCAGGAGTTACAGTATAGTCTGGGCAACAAAATGAGACCCTGTCTATATAAAAAATGCAAAAAAAAAAAAAAAAAAAGCTTGGCTCCTGTGGCTCAAGCGGCTAAGGCACCAGCCACATACACTTGAGCTGGCAGGTTCGAATCCAGCCTGGGCCTGCCAAACAACAATGACGGCTGCAACCAAAAAATAGCCGGGCATTGTGGCAGGCACCTGTAGTCCCAGCTACTTGGGAGGCGGTGGCAAGAGAATCGCTTAAGCCCAGGAGTTGGAGGTTGCTGTGAGCTGTGATGCTATAGCACTCTACCCAGGGCAACAGCTTGAGGCTCTGTCTCAAAAAAAAAAAAAAAAGGGCGGCGCCTGTGGCTCAAAGGAGTAAGGCGCCGGCCCCATATGCCAGAGGTGACAAGTTCAAACCCAGCCTGGGCCAAACAAACAAACAAAAAAACAAAGTCTTATAATGAAAAGTGATTTTGGGTGGCGCCTGTGGCTCAGTGAGTAGGGCGCTGGCCTCATATACCGAGGGTGGCGGGTTCAAACCCAGCCCTGGCCGAACCGCAACTAAAAAATAGCTGGGTGTTGTGGCGGGCGCCTGTGGTCCCAGCTGCTCGGGAGGCTGAGGCAGGAGAATCGTAGAAGCCAAGAGCTGGAGGTTGCTGTGGGTCCTGTGACGTCACAGCACTCCACCAAGGGCAGTAAAGTCTCTACAAAAAAAAAAAAAAAAAAAAAAAAGCAAAAAAATTAGCCAGATATGGTGGCCAGTGCTAATAGTAGCAGGTACTTGGAAGGCTGAGGGAGGAGAATTGCTTGAGCCTAGTAGTTCAAGGTTAAAATAAGCTATGATCATGCCACTGCACCCCAGCCTGGGTGACAGAGCAAGACCCTGTCATCTCCAAAATAAAAAAGAAACTTCAATCCCTTTGAGGAGTCTTTCCCTCAAAAGGCCATCAACAAAGATACATCTATCTTTTCCTTGTACTCTTAAAAGAACTGCTTTCCTGGAAGATAGGGCAGGACTTCCCAGAGGGTATTCAATAGAGTTTTAAGAGAAGGCTCTACAAAAATGGTTGTGGCAAGAGTTGGATACAATATGCTGTATCTCAGATTACAGATTTACAAAATGTTGGCATTTTGGACTCTGGGGAGGACTACAGAGGGAAAACAAACTGGTTTCATTTTGTGTAAGCCAGCATTTTCCAACCTTAGCCAGAGAACACCCTTTCATTTAATACCCACAAAACTCCCGAAAAGGCTGTGGGGACCTCCTCTGGGGACCACAAGCCCAGGGTTTTCCCTCCTGAACTTTACCTGTCCAAGCTGCTTTCTCCCAGGACTGTCACTCCTACTCCATCCTCCTCCTTGCAGGTCAGGATTGGGGCCACAGCTGAGTCCCCTCATCATCTTCTTTACCCTTTATGCTTTCCAAGGGGCCTTTCAGATAATTTCACTGCTCACTTTCAACTGAGGCCAGGGAAGCTAAAGTTCCCCTGGGATTGCCTTGGTGCAAATTTTTTTACCTGCAATGTGTCATCTTTTCTTTTCATCAGGCAGAGCAAGCTACAATAATTTATATAATATCATTTAACTTTTTTTAAAGCTTTTTTAATTTTTAAGTTTAAAGAGTCAAATGGTTCCATAAGATTCATTACTATGGTCAGCGGGTCTTCCCATTCCCCCATCCTAGAAGATAACCACTGTCCCTCTGTTAACTGATTTTTTTTAGTATTTTCCTTGACATTTTTAACATACTAGTTCCCAGTATTTCAAGTTTTATCTATTGACTCCCCAGTTTGGAAATTGAGCTTTTAGTTCTTTCCCATGCCACCCTCTTACCTTCCTAACTTTCCAAGATAGATGCACTGTAAGTCTGTGCAGATCTGTAGTAAGTGCTTACATTATTATGGCTATATCAATGCTGTTTACAGCAGAACCATGTAGTATACTTACTATGGTCACTTTTCCTTTTTGTCATGATTTTCTTTTCTCCTTGGATTTAACAGCTTAGTGTTCTATGTGTTTAGCACTAATTCATTTAGAATTACTATTTTTTTTGAGACTGTCACTTTTGTAGCCCTTGATAGAGAGAGTGTCATGGTATGATCATAGCTCACAGCAACCTGGGACTACAGGCATCTGTCACAGCGCCCAGTTATTTTTAGAGACAGGGTCTCACTCTTGCTCAGGCTGGTCTCGAACTCCTGAGCTCAGGCAATCCACTCACCTCGGTTTCCCAGTATGCTGGATTACAGGCGTGAGCCACTGTGTCCAGCCAGTTAGAGTTACTAATGGTCTACAGATCCATCTCCCAAGACATTCAAATATATCAAGTATTTATCAATTTTATCTTCTTAAAGACATTTCTCCAGAGGATCCTTCCAACCTATTCCCATATGAGTTGGCAGCCTTCCATTCTGCTGCACAGCTGCCATCTGGGATCACTCTTACCCTTCACCCTGTGATTCTCCTGCCTTCTTCTTATGTTGGATCCCATTTCCTATACCCCATCTGTCTTCCTCACTCCTTCTGATGGAGCATATCCTCTAAGATTTGATTTTATTTTTTAGTATGCACCTCTTAGCCAAATGGTCTCCTCTGACCTGCCACTTTCTGGGGATTTCAGACAAACTAAAATACCAACTTTACTCTGTATATTGCTATGTAGGTTTCCAAGGCCTTCTTTCCAGTTTTTTCCTCCCTGTGAATTGGCAGGCACCTCCTCCACTTTCATCCTCTCTTACAGGCAATACACAATGGTGAAGAGGCCTGGATCTGGAGTCAAACAACCCGAAATTCAAATCTTGACTGACACCTATTCCTAAGAGTCTGACTCTAGATAAGTTATGCAACCTAGCTAAGCCTCAGTGTTCTAATTTGCAAAATGGGAACAACAACAGCCCACAATACAGAGCCTGGCACATGGCACTGTGCCACCAGAACCTGTGCAGCACCCCAGGATTCTCACTGCACTGGGAGCACCAAGAAATTTGGCTTACGGGTACGACCTCGAGGCACACCTCAGTAATTCCAGAATCAATCCAATACCATCACTTAGTCTTTTTTTTTTTTTTTTTTTTTTTTTGCAGTTTTTGGCTGGGGCCGCGTTTGAACACACCACCTTTGGTAGATGGGGCCTGCACCCTACTCTTTTGAGCCACAGGCACTGCCCTCCTTCACTTAGTCTTTATTACTTGTCCATATGACATGTACTATATTTACACTTCTCACTGCGTACAGTGATTTTTTACATATCCTAACATATCTTCCTCTCCTTCCATTGTCAAGATAGATCCTGGTATATAGTTCACAGTACAAACCCTGGTCATCCTACCTAAATGGTACAGAATGACAGGATCTGTTTTATCCATGTTTCTTCTCCACCTTGATCTCTTCAAATTGAAAAGTGTTAGTTTTTACAAGTTAGCCTAAAGGGCCTATTCTATCCATGGCAGCAGGGATGTGAGATGAGCTGAACCACCAAGACTCCTTTTAGTCACAATCTCAAGTCCTGTGACAGTTATGACGTCTTCACTGGCCACACGACTTGGGGCCTTCTCCTTGGGGACACCCAGGAACAGGAACCAGGGTATTAGGGTTGGCCAGTATTCAGGAGTGAAGTGGATTTGGCTTGCTAAATCCAGCCCAACCTCTGGTTTCTGCCTGCTGCCTGGGAGATTATTCCTTTTGCTTTCTGATTGCTGATGAAAGCACTGAACTTTCTAGAAAGAGAATCACCTGTAGGTCTCCCTTCAGGGCAGGACTAGGAGAGGGTAGGAGTGTAGGGTAGAAGGTGAGGGGACCAGCTCACCTCCAAAGTTACTGTTAAACACAAGGCTGTATCACCTGGTCACTCTGACAAATTCTCTGATAGGGATGATACCACCAGTAAAAGGTCACAAAAGGTTATTGGTAAATACCAATAACCAATAATAAAATGCATTATTTTCATTGTGAACATTCCCAAAATACAATGTGACAATGGAATAGTGGGGACAGAATGTGGCTGAAGAAGACAGGGCAAGTAAACCCTGCATGAAGGTCAGGGGGTTGCCTACTCAACTTTTTTTCTTTTTAAGTTTTATTGGACAGCTTCCCCCCCAAACCAGAGTGATTCAGAGAAACTCCTACCTAGCTAGCCATTAACTCCTCTGGGCACCAGGGACCTCATCCTTAGCCTTGCCCTCTGACTTGGGCGGGGGCTTTCCCTGCTTTCCTGAATGAGCATGTTCTCGCCAAAGCCCTGGCTTTCCTTTTTCTGACACACGGAATCATTTCCTTTCTCCAGCTCTTACCTTTGAGCCTTCCATTTCGCTTCCCTGGAAAAGTGACTCACTGCTGAAGTGTTAGGTGACACTGAGGATGGAGGATAGTTGATAAAAATACTCCTGATCGTGCAACTTAAGGAAGGGGGACGCAGCGTTTGGACTGAGAATTCAAAGTGCCAGTAAGGAACTCTGAAGTTAGGGTGTTAACAATGGCCACAGCTTCATCTCTTTGGGGATGTGGAACAAAGAATAGAGTTAAAACAGAAATTTACCCTTGCCAGATTTGCTGTGGAGCCCCTTGTTCAACCCTTTCAAGTGTGTATTTCTGAGGAAGGCACTTAAAAGCACTTAGCATGACAACATGGATCAAGTGAGGTAGGCAGAAAGGAGAATCCTAGTCCAGGAAGCAGGGAGCAGAGAGGACTGGGCCATTTCTCCCATCAGCCCTGCAGAGCCTGGCTGGGGCCATAGAGTAGGGCTGTTTCTTTTGGGGTTTTTCTTTACAGTGCAAACAATCGTACTTCCCCAATGTGGGAGTGGTGAGCGAAGCCAGCATGACAGAGCAGGCTCTGGGCTGGCCCCAGCATCGACACAAAAGACCCTTAGAGCAGGGTTACCTAATATTGCCCTGCTGGCTAGTGGCACTAGCAACAGCCCAGCTGTTTCCCCTATGGAAACTCACCTTCCTTCACCCAAATTCACTGGTAGTTTGGATGCAAACAAGATATTTTCTTCTTCTAATTAATCTTCATTGGACCTCATAGGCTGAACAGAACATAATTCTCTCTAAAAGATGACTCCCTGGCCAGGTTAAAGCTATTCAAGATGGGAAAGAGGCAGGAAAGTCACCCCATCCAAAAGGCCAAACAGATGGGAACAGAGACACTCATAAAAGTAGAGAAAAAAAATATGTGTGTACACGTGTGTGTGTGTTTGTGTGTGTGTGTTGGGGAGGTGTTGCAGATGAGAATGTCACAACAGGAGAACTCATGCTACAAAACCTTAATTTGCCAGGAAATTAAGTCTAAAACAAAAAGATATTAAAAGCTGCTGGTGCAATTCCAGAAGATCAAGAAACTTGGCTCAGTAATGATAGTGAGTCTGCTTTTTAAAGTGCTTCTCTTCAGTCAGGGACCTTCCCCCTCTAACACATGTGTATACACACTTGTATCAGCTCTGCCCTTTTTTTTTTTTCTTGAGACAGAGTCTCACTTTGTCATCCCCCAGTAGAGTACCATGGCATCAGAGTTCACAGCAAACTCTTGGGCTTAAGTGATTTTCTTGCCTTAGCCTCCCAAGTAGCTGGGACTAAAGGTACCCGCCACAACGTCTTGCTATTTTTAGAGACAGGATCTCGCTCTGGCTCAGGCTGATTTTGAACCTGTGAGTTCAGGTGATCTGCCTGCCTCGGCCTCCCAGAGTGCTGGGATTATATGCATGAGCTACTGCACCTGCCCCCTACCATGACCTGTCTTCATGAGTTACTGGCTGAGGAAGGAAAAGGTCTTGCTATACTGATACAAGTTCCCAGTATCTGAGCAATAGCTTATATATAGATTGCAAACATTACCTCCAAACCACCATGGAGAGGCTGGTGAGCTAAGGCCAGACTCCATAGAACGGTCCACATCTGAACAGGTGATACAGAAAGAGAGGATGCCCAGTGACTTTACCCCCCTAGATTGCTGACAGATGCTGGCAGGCAAGATCTTGAAGCCAGACTGTCCTCAAGTGGCATAAAGGAGCTGCCTCTCATGCTTCTCAAACTCACTAGAGCAGGCAGTGGGAAGGGAGGCGCCAGCAAGCTGAAGGAGGCTTTTCTCAACTGATCATCTTGGGAAAAGCCAGATACAAATTTCATGGCTGGAATGCAAGTGTTGTGAAATGCTGAAGAAACCCCAAAGAGGGCCAAGGACTCTCCTTCCGGGAAAGTGGTGGGAGGAGGGCTGGCAATGGAGAGTAGGAGAGGAGCAGGTTACCCAGAGGGGCCTGTCTTTCTGGGAAGCAAAAAATAGGGCCTCAGAAAGAAATCCCCTAGCCCTGAGGTGTTAGAGGGGCCAGAGATAGAGTTGTTTTTGTTTCTGAACTTGAAGAGAACAAGGCCTTATGTCAAAAAGTAGTTCTAGTATAAATGAGCCAATTATGACACAGCTCGTTATTTCTGGGATTTGGAATCGCTGAGGCTCATGGCGTATCTTCCCTAGAGCTAAGTAAGCACAGTCAGCCTCAAACATGAGGCTTTAGCCCTGTCTTCAGTGTTATGTGAGAGGTCTCTATTCATGCTACAACCAGTTAGATGAGTTCCACCAGTGAAGGTCATTATCATCTCAGGGATGCAATCTTATAGGTTCCTTATGGGATCCCTAGAATGGGGTAAGGAGGATCATACCTGTTTTCATGGCTGATAGATTGCCCTTAGCTCTAATCCTTTCTGTCCTTGGACAAGTTACCTATTAGCTTCTCTGTATCTCAGTTTTCTCATTTGTAAAAGGGGGGTTTATAAAATTATTGACTTCATAAATTGTCTATGAGGATGAATTACATTAATGTAGGTATAAAGCGCTTGGGACATTACCTGCACAGAAAAAGCACTATGTAAGTGTTAGCTGACGTTGAGGTGTGAAAAGAACAAGTGCCTGGCTCCTCCAAGTAGGCCAGAACTCAGATGTTAATGCGCAGGCTTCAGCCGTTCTGAGCCTCTGATCTATCCCGGCATCCTCCTTCGACCATACACAGACCCATGAAGACCCATGCATCAGACTTCCCAGCCAGAAAGCCTGACTGAAGAGAAATCAGACACGCAAACAAAATAAGACCCACACTGGTTGCTCCCCCAAAGGGAAAGGAGCAAACACTGGTGCTAGCACGTTTTGGGCTGGCTTTCTTAGTCGTGATCCATGTGGTACATCTGAAATGGGGTCAGGTCCCAGAGTGGGCAGCACAGATATTACAATTGTGCTTGCTAAACTGAAAGGAGTCCAACATCATTGATCCTGAGAGACCTGAAGGGAGAATGTTCTTGGCAAAGGAATCATTTTTCAACCAATTGCTAACAAATTGGTAACCAGAACTGAGAACCTAGAGGAAATGCCCTGATTCCTTCAGAATGCAGATCCTGGCACTTTGTGGAGACCTGACTGGGCACTTAGGCTGCAGGGAAGAGAAATGACCCCAGAGGCTGGCACCTCTGATCTTTTGCCACCCATCTCTCTATATTCCCAGCCAACTCAGGCCAAAGAGTGGATGTAGCAGTGTCTCTGCCTTGTGTCTACAGATAGACTTCAGACCAGAACCAATACCCACTGCTCAGTCAGAATATGGGCTGAGTCTGGGTTCATGTATGTATCTGGGAACCCAGAGCTACATGCCCCTTGCAATGACTAGCAGAACAGCAGCTGGAAGTACATCCAGGTCAGGGAGTGAGATCTCAGACATGTCCCGTAGGTACAATAGGGCCAAGTGGGGTGTATCTCTGCAGGAACCCTCAACCTTCTGCTCAGAAATCCTGGTCTTTCAGAGGTAGGAGGGCCATATGGACTGAGACTGTCTCCAAGTTATAGGCAATTTGCTTGAGACTTTAAGCCTATAAGTACAGCTCAGCGCCCATAGCTCAGTGGTTAGGGTGCCAGTCACATACTTCAGGGCTGGCAGGTTTGAACCCGGCCTGGGCCTGGTAAACAACAATGACAATTACAATAAAAAAAAAAAAAATAGCCAGGCATTGTGGCAGGGGCCTATAGTTCTAGCTACTCAGGAAGCTGCGGCAAGAGAATTGCCTAAGCCTAGGAGTTGGAGGTTGCTGTGAGCTGTGATGCCATGGCACTCTACCGAGGGCAATACAGTGAGACTTTGTCTCTCTCTCTTTTTTTTTTTTTTTTTTTGCAGTTTTTGGCCGGGGCTGGGTTTGAACCCACCACCTCCGGCATATAGGGCCAGCTCCCTACCCCTTTGAGCCACAGGCGCCCCCCGAGACTTTGTCTCTTAAAAAAAAAAAAAAAAAGTCTACAAGTACCTCTGGCTTTCCATCAGTGCCAACAAGGTTCAGAGCAAGAAGCTATGCTCAGGGCATAGAAAGGAGCATAGTGCTGGGACAAGGTATAGACTCACAGGTAGAGAGCTTCTAGAGGCCCCACGACCCAGTGAGGCCATCTGCTACTGCCAGGGGAAGATCATGGTGCCTTATGTAGCTACTTCAGGGCAGCTGGCTAGAGAAACCCATGACCTAGAGTTGAAAGCTGCTCTGAGGTGGTAGTGGAGGCTTCTCCAGGCTCTTGCTAAAGAGCTCAAATCTTATGACTTCTGGATGGGAGGTTCAATAGGTGAGCCATCTAGGGAAACCATGTTCCAAGAGTAACTACCTACTCTATGTTCTGCTTCCAGGAAGCAGCCTCAACTTTAACCAGCTAAGCCTCCCTTGCACCACTCCCTTCAGCTCCTTCTCCTGCTTGTTAAAATTCTACAGTGCCTTCAAGGTCCCTCTCATTCTTCCTTCGCCAAAACACTCTCCCTCCCTATCACCCTGACCAATCTTTTCTACAGGGCACTGAATCACCACCACTTCTGAGGATCATGATCAGCAACTGGAGCTAGAATCTAAAGCAGCAGCTATTTCCAACAAATTGCATCTACAGCCAAATACACACCATTAAAAGTTAATTGCTTTACTCATGTCCCTCCAAAGAAAGAGCCTGGTGCACCCTGGATGGTCCCCTGGGTCCTGAGCTTGCCACATAGCAAGTGTCTAAGAAAGACTTATTAGAAGAAGGATGATCATGCTGGTCTTGCAGGATTAGTCCATCTCCCTTTTAGCCTAAGGCACAGTAATTTCCTCCCTGGCAGGCAAGGTTCTGGCTTTGGGCTGCCAGCTCCAAGGCACCCCCTGCCAGCAGCTATTCCCTAGAGCGGTACAGGGATAAGGGCAGAGGGGAGTGCCCAGCTCCAGCCCTGCCTACCATTTGGATCCTATCAGAGGAAGAGAAGTTAGCAGGAAGCAGCTCTGACCTCTGGGGTGGCTACAATCTCTCACAAGGCTATAGGGTCCCTGGACAGGGAGTAGAGGCCTACAAAGGACTTCCTTTCCATTCCCAAGGCCTCAGTGAATGGAGGCAGGAAGAAGGGCCTCAGTAGCAGGCATCCAGCAGGGGCTGGCCAGACAGGGAGGCCCCTCGGGTTGCAGTTATCAGCCGGAGACCAGGCTCCAGGAAGGAAGGAAGGGCAACTCTGGCCGAGGCTGAGATAAGGGGGGGAATATGCTCAGCACAATGGGCTCCCACAAGGCTAGAAGGTCCTAAGTCAGATTTTGCCTCAACCTGGCCTCCTGTCTGTTCACACAGCCCATGTAAATATTTACAGATGTTTATATCCACAGTGCACGGGGTCCCATCTGAGGCCCTTTATTATGACCCACAGATCTGTGTGCCCCAAACCATGCCTACTCTTAAGCCCAGAGACCCTGGGTCCATCCAGTAAGGGCTAGGGGCATAAACTGTCCTCTTGTCCCAGTCCTGGGACACTGGGAACTTACGGGGCCCGGTCGTGGGTGAGGCCGTTCTGCCGCTGGGGGTTGATTGGCGGAAGGACAGGTTTGCTGTTTATCTCAAGTCCTCTCCTCAGAGTCTCTCGAATCTGCTCTGTATCTGCAACAAGACACCACTAAGTTGCCCAATGGCCCTGTGGGCTCCCAGCAACCTCCACCCTGCCCTTGAAATCTGGCTCAGTAAACATGCTGGGGAAAAGCCACCAAGGTCTTGAGCCCACTCTAGACACTCGGACATGAGAGGTGAATGCAGACTGTGAGGAAGCACTATTTTCTCAAGAAGCCTTGGGTCTGAAGAGTGCCCTTCTTGTAGAAGACCAGAGGTGGCCCTTGCACTTCAGAAGAGTACTCTTCACTGTCCTTTTCCTTCCCGTGTCACAGGCCTGAGGTTTGTACTTAATGTGGCTTCAGATGGACCAACAAGGCCTTTGCCACTGCCTCAGGCCACCAAGGACCCTTCCCATTGAAATTGACGTGAGTAACAGCTGCCGTGCCCTGTCAAGAACAGGCAGATGCCTTGTACATTCCTTTCTGGATTCTAGGTAGTTAATTATTGTCTAGCCCTGCCACTCCTTCCCCTTGGGCTTGGGTCAGTGGGATGTGGAGATCATCCTCCCACCTTAGCCTACCTATTCCAGGGAACTTTGCCTCTCCATGAAGCTACCAAGAGCCAGGGGGAGAAGGAGGAGTCCCTTGGTGGCATAATTTCTTCACAAGGTGCTCTGCTGGTCTTTGAGGTGAAGCTTGCTGTCTGGTCCTCCATATTTACTTTTTTTTTTTTGAGACACAGTCTCACTATGTCGCCTTTGGTAGAGTGCCATGGTGTCACAGCTCATAGCAACCTCAAACTCTTGGGCTCAAGTGATTCTCTTGCCTCAGCCTCCCTTGTAGATGGGACTTAAAAGCACCTGCCACTATGCCCGGTCTTTTTTTTTTTTTTTAGTTTGTTCAGCAGGCTAGGGCTGAGTTTAAACCCACCAGCCCCCAGTGCATGTGGCCGGCGACCTAACTGCTGAGCTACAGGCACTGAGCCTGGCTATTTTTTTTGTTGTAGTTGTCATTGTTGTTTGCAGGCCCGGGCTGGGTTCGAACCCCGCTGCCGTGGTGTATGTGGCCAGCGCCCCAGCTGCTGAGCTAGGCGCAAAGTCCATATGGACATTTTGATCTAAGATTTACTTCTATAAACTGTAAACACGTACAAAAAAGCAAATTAACATTAGTTGCTCAAAGAGTGGCTCAAAGAGGAGATGATTACTAACTTTTCTTACTATTTGACTTGCTATGGTAGCATGGATTACTTCACAATTTTAAAAATATAGCCAATAGTGCCTGAAATTTTGGATAAGACTATGACCCCCTTCTTAAATCACCTTTTTGTCATAGCAACCAAATTATTCTAATAACTACATACCTTCTCTCTCAACCTCTGATAAGCTTGGCACACCTTTAGAACAAGCAGGAAGGAAAGAAAGGCTCAAATATTTGCACTAGGGGCTTAAGTTGTCCTTTTCAGAAAGAAAAGTTTTATCTCTATGTAGGTATTTCATACAGGGTGACAGGCATATTATTCTTCAAAAAGGAAAGATAAAGAAATAGAGAAAGGAAGTAGACAAAGAAGCAGTGCACCATGTATATTTAAGTGGCTGCTTTTCCTTTGGAGTAAGCTAGGGACACCCCTTGCTAAAAACCACAACTGTTTCTATAGCCAAGGCCAGTCTGGACAACTTCCAACCGGACAGTCACATCCTCTTTCCCTAAGACCCCACCCAGAATGCAGTGGATGTAGGGGCCCTACAGTTCTTTACCCTGTATCTGTAAGATGGAGGCAGGGACCATTTGCAAGCTGGCCTCTTACTCAGACCTCTCTTGCTGAATGCCCGGGAGGGCCTGCAGCCAGAGTGATCCTTGGATTTGGCATGGCCTTCAGCCCAGAGCTGGGCCTGTGTCAATTATGTGGGTGGCCAACATTTATTCTCTTGTACTTGGGTGGACTGTGGACTTTTCCTGTAACTGTTCTGTGGCTTCCACTCACCTCTATGACCTTAGATTGCTAGTGGAAAATCTAAAACACAATGGTCCCTGCTGGTGGCACATATGAGATGCACACAGGAAACATAGCCAGAAATGGGCCCATAAAGCTCCCTCCCCTGCTGGAAGACTTCACTTGCTATATAAATCAGAGCAGGAAATAAACTATTGAAGGGCTACTTTTGTTAGAGATCCATCCTAGAGCACCTGAAAACCAGGCCTGGGGAAAAGGAAGAAGGAAGGCTGGGTGATGGCTCCCACCTTTGCCAGAGAGCCGCCTAGGCTGTGTGCCGATGCAGATGCTCCGACTGTCCTCGTCATCCTCAGGGGGTTGGCTCAGGTCATCCCAGGCACACTTGGCACTGACACCGCTTAGGTTGGAGCCATCTGTCTCGATACCTTTGTCAACTCTCTCCTGCTTGAAAAGAACCAAAGAGCCAGAGTTCCTTCAGAGAACTAGTGGCCCAAGACCACCAACATCCTCCCAGCTACCACTCTTCCAGTATTTACTGAGCCCTTGTAGGTGCTAAGCATGAGACAGATGCTGGAAGAGCACAGTGTCTGACCTTGTTTTGCATTGTTTACCAACATATGAAGGTCTCTGCCAGGCTTTGGACTCCTTGGGGAACCAAGGATTAGGGGATGCCAGCAGAAATGAACATCCCAAAGGAAGCTTCTCTACTATCAACCTTCAGGTACAATGGCCTTCACACTTATTACAGAGCCCCAACTCTGTCTACTCCATACTGGCCCATGAAACTGACACGGCTAAAATAGGACCTACTTCCCTGAGGAAAGGCGCAATCCTTCCTTTTCTTCTGATCTTGCAGAAGAACCCCCCAGTTTCTGCTATAGAAGACAGAGAAGCTTGCCACAGGCTGGAGAGGCTACACCTGCAGTTTCCCCTCTGACAGCTAGAGGGTGTGGTCACACAGGGAAGCATCACCAGACAGCATCAGGGCTGGATTTCCCCTAGGTCACTTGTTTGGCAAAGAACTCTGAACAGAATTTCTTTTCCCTTTCTAAGACTGAGATGGAGGTCTGGAGAAAAGTGACTATTTGCAGACCCCCAGATGGCCCTGCCTTTGTATTACCCTTGGTATTGCTTAGCCCAAACACTCTCTAAATGGTCTCAAGGAAGAACTGTACTTAAAACATTCCTGAATTTTTTTGTAAAACATAGTTCTGTGGTACTGAACTTTGGAATAAAGGTCATCAGGAAAGCTTTAGCAACCTTATCCCAAACAGCTATGTGGGCCAAATAAAGCTCCTTGTGACTGAGTACCTCAACAACTCTGCACTTCCCTGTTCACCTGCCCCTCTTTACCATGGGTCCACAAGCACCACACTGGCCTATGGTCAGCCAGGGAGCCCATTTGGGGGAAGCATAAGTATTGTCCTTACATCTTGGGACCAGTCAGCAAGTAGCCCTCTTCCAGATGCCCCCCTCTACTCTCTCCTCTTTTCGAGGGCTACCATCAACCTGAGCAAAGCTGCAAATTCTGAGCGCTGCGAGGCTGATGGGAGGGAAGCAGCTCTGTGTGCTCTTGGACAGGGAACATGTTGACCCTGGTCTGCTTAGGGGAGAGCTTGAACTTTTCCCTCTACACTGGCTGTCCTGAGGCCCTTCACCTAGGTAAAGATCTGAAGACAGAGACCTCTTAGCTCCCTACTTATTTTATAAGTGAAAAGAAAAAAGTTAAGACCCAGAGAAGTGCCTATGGACCCATGGACTTGTTTAGGCACATGCCTGGTTAGTGGTAGAGCTTGAATCACAACACTATCCAGCTCTAAAATGAACCAACCAGAAACAGGTATCAGAAAGGACACAATTGAACACAGAGGAGTTCATACTTGGTGACACTAGGAAAGAAAGCTGTACTTTCTCCCCCAGGCTCCCTGCTTGCTTTTATTTATTTATTTTTTGAGACAGAGCTTCAAGCTGTCACCTTGGGTAGAGTGCCGTGGCATCACAGCTCACAGTAACCTACAACTCCTAGGCTTAAGCGATTCTCTTGCCTCAGCCTCTCAAATAGCTGGGACTACAGGCGCCCACCACAACGCCCGGCTATTTTGGTTGTAGTTGTCATTGTTTGGCTGGCCTGGTCTGGATTCAAACCCACTAGCTCTGGTGTATGTGGGTGGCGCTTTAGCTGCTTGAGCCACAGGCGCTGAGCCTCCTGCTTGCTTTTAAAGACCACTAGGTGGAGCTGGGCACGGTGGCTCATGCCTGTAATCCCAGCACTCTGGGGGGCAGAGGGTGGATTGTCTGAGGTCAGGAGTTCGAGACCAGCCTGAGCAAGACTGAGACACCCCATCTCTAAAAATAGCTGGGCATTGTGGCAGGTGCCTGTAATCCCAGCTACGCGGGAAGCTGAGGCAAGAGGATTGCTTGAGCCCAAAGACTTTGAGGTTGCTCTCTATCCAAAAAAACAAAGACCACTGGGTGCTCTAGGTGCTGCTGGCTGGTCTCAGGGGAGCCTGAAGATTAGGGAGAGAACTGTTCTCAGCATACTAAGGACAGCTGCTCACCCCACTAGATCAAAGGACCAGGTTCTTTCTTAGTACTTGGCATTTATGATGGGGGCCAAACAATAGCCCACAGTGCCCCATGCTGGATTCCAACGTGGCTGCAGGACAAGGGCTTAGGAAAACAGCCTTCATGCTTCCTAGTTCTTGCATAAGCAGAAGCTATAAGGAAACCAAGTTTTCAGTAGAGATAACAGAGGATCCTGGCATCAGTTTGAAAACTTCATTCTTAAAGGCATTAGGAAAACAAGAGGAATATCATATGTGAATGAGGGGCATTTATGCCCATGAGCTCACAGGTCTGCAGTAAAGAACCCAGGGACTGCTGGCTACATGTCCATTTGCCACCTCTCTCTTGCTTTAGCACATGGAACTCCTGGTGCTGCCTGTGGCCTACCAGAACTTTACAGAAGCAATAAAAGGTTCAAAGGCAGCAATGACCTGCAGTTGATGGGGGGAGTAGAAGGAGTCAGATACACAGCAGGCACATTATAAGCCATCTAATTCTCCTGCTTCATGAGCAACCCGTAAGAAAGGCAGTTATGCTCTAGAGCAGTGGTTCCCAACCTGTGGGTTGTGACCCTCAGGAACTGTATTAAAGGGTTGCAGCATTAGGAAGGTTGAGAATCACTGTTCTAGAGGCTTCCAAAATTCACCTGTATGCCAAAGAAGTGTCTCTAAAATAGCAAAGACACCCAGGTTTGGTGGCTCAGGCCTGTAATCCTAGCACTCTGGGAGGCCAAGATGAGTGGATTGCTTGAATTCAGGAGTTTGAGATCAGCATGAGTAAGACCGGACCTCGTCTCTAAAAAATTAGCCAGGCATTGTGGTGAGCCAGCTACTTGAGAGGCAGAAGCAAGAGGATCGCTTGAGCCCCAAGAGTTTGAGGTTGCTGTGAGCTATGACACACAGGGTGACAAAATGAGACTGTCTCATAAAAACAATAAAAAATAAAACAGCAACGATGACACTGAAACTCTTCCAGGTGGGTCACAGTATGCTTATGTCTAAAGATCCCTTTACACATCAAGGCGTGCCAGCCTACCAAGGGCAGGGGCTTGGAATCTGACTGCCCAGAATGGAAAATGTGTCAAAGGAGTGGATGGGATTGTGAGACCAATCAGTGTTCATGACTGCAGGTGGGCTATGGGGCCAATATCACCTAAGCCACTGTCTATTACAGAGTGGTGGTGGCCATGGGGTGTTTACATGAAAGAAGGTCTGTATTATTCTCTACCTTTTTTTCTTTCTTTCTACCCTCCCCCCCAAGACAGAGTCTCACTTTGTTGCCCCGAGTAGAGTACCGTGGAGTCATAGCTCACAGCAACCTTGAACTCTTGGGCTCAAGCAATTCTCTTGCCTCAGCCTCCCAAGTAGCTAGGACTACAGGCGCCCATCACAACACTGGCTATTTTTTTTTTTTTTTTGCAGTTTGGCCGGGGCCGGGTTTGAACCCACTACCCTTGGTATATGGGGCCGGTGTCCTACTCACTGAGCCACAGGCACCACCCTCGAATATTTCCTTTTTTTTTTTTTTTTAGAGACACAGTCTCACTTTATTGCCCTTGATGTGTTGTCACAGCTCACAGCAACCTCCAACTCCTGGGCTTAGGCAATTCCTTTGCCTCAAGCCTCCCGAGTAGCTGGGACTACAGACTACAAGCACCCACCACAACACCCAGCTATTTTCTTGTTGCAGTTTGGACGGGGCTGGGTTTGAACCCACCACCCTCGGTATATGGGGCCGGCGTCCTACCAGCTGAGCCACAGGCGCCACCCCTCGAATATTTTCTAAAGACGAACTTACTTAGGACAGATAGGAGTATGTTTCAGACAATAACTAGTCGCAAAAGTGATAATGGAAGCTCAGGCATATACATTGGCTGGGCCCGGGTTTCACTGACTAGCTCACCCAGAGCTAGTGTGCAGCCCTCTCCCTGCACTTTGGCTGAACTAATTCTAGTCAAGTCATGTACAAGTTAGAAGTTAGATGGAAGCCATTATGAGTTTGTGTTTCAAACGAGTTCTGTTTCCTAGGTTGGATAACTAGCCAGCTTTGGTGGCCCTTAGCTTGTACTAACCTAACAAACTACCTGGAGAATCTTTTGAAAAACAAATTTCCACCTCAGCGTTCAGAGAGAAATCTGACTGATTTCCACTTCTGAATTTGTGATCCTGGAAGCCCTGTAATTTTGCAAAACATTTTTTAAATCCCCCAAGCTCAGGTTTATCCATTAAATGGGAGAAACACCTGTTTCCCCAGCTTGTCATTCCTGGGGAACAGACCCCATATACCCCCTACCCAACCTCTCCGCCTCCTCGCCCCCCGCTCCTGCCTGCCTCCAGTAACACATGGAACTCTTTATTTCTTTAGACTGCCTCCCTTTTGAGCCGGCCACCTCAAAATCCTTTTAGAACAAAACCCTGTTACCATTCCAACATCTGGCTATTTTTAGAGATGGGGTCTTACTCTAGCTCAGGCTGGTCTCGAACTTGTGAGCTCAGGTGATTTGCCTACCTTGGCCCCCCAAAGTGCTGGGATTACAGGTGTTGAGCCACAGTGCCCAGCTCTCTCTTCTTTTTGAGAGACAGAGTCTCTCTGTTGCCCAAGCTGGAATGCAGTGGCCCAATCATAGCTCATTGTACCACTGAACTCTTGGGATCAAGTGATCCTCTTGGCTCAGCTTCCTGAGTAATTGAGATTACAAGGTACATGCCACCACATCTTGCTAGTTTTTTCTTATTTTTTTATTCTTTTTTAGACGTGTCTTGCTGTGTTGCCCAGGCTGGTCTCAAACTTCTGGCCTCAAGCAATCCTCACAGCCTCCCTGGGATTACAGGTGTGAGCCACAGTACCCAGCCTGTGTACCTTTTTAAAAAGGGTAGTAGGGGAATGAATACTGGGTAAGCAATCCACGATATTTATTTACTTTCATTGCTGATGATCTGATTTGATAAAAAGCTGTTATATAATTTATATACAATAAAATCTGTCCTTTTAAAATGCAAAAATATATGTATTTGAGACTAGCTTTCCTGGGCTAAAATTTCTGCTCCCTATGCACTTTGCAGAATTCAGGGGACAAATTCCAAATTATGCCATATTTCTACTCACTCATATATAAAGCTCCTTTATTTTCCCAGGATGAAAGCTACTGTTATTTGGAAGAGGCCTAGACACAATGTGCTAGAAAGAGGCCCAGGGTGATTGGTGGGATTACACCTGCGGTGCATCTTACAAGGGTACATGTGAAACTTGGTAAATGTAGAATGTAAATGTCTTAACACAATAACTAAGAAAATGCCAGGAAGGCTATGTTAACCAGTGTGATGAAAATGTGTCGAATGGCCTATAAAACCAGTGTATGGTGCCCCATGATTGCATTAAATGTACACAGCTGTGATTTAATAAAAATTAAAAAAAAAAAAAAAAGAAAGAAAGAAAGAAAGAAAGAAAGAAAGAAAGAAAGAAAGAGGCCTAGACACAATATACTAGAAAGGTTTTCCTCACTCAAGACATACTTGCAGGTGTGGATCGATCTCAAATATGGTCTCTCCCCTTCGCATGTCAGTTATCAGCCAGGGGCCGCCAGCCCTGTGGACAAGGAAAGGGGACAAAATGGTAACTGAGGGTCAGAGCAGATGAGCTAGGCCTGTAGCCCTCTTTGCTACCCTAGGCCCAGAACAGAGGGGAATAGTTCACAGTCAGGGGCTGACAGGGAGTGTATTATCAGGAAGCCCTGATATGAAAAACAATCCTGATGCAACAATGAGAAAGAGCCCTATGTGTGGGGTGAAGGAGGGATTCCCACCTCCAGCCCCCTGAGTCAGGCTCCTGCCTCATAGGCAGTAGGCACTCACACAGGCACCGTGCGCAGCAGCTCCAGGATACCCTGCCCGTTCCACTGCTGGGCTGAGTGCAGTTCCTCAGTGCAGACCCCAACAATCTAAGAATAAGAAGCCATGTGTGTTAATGACCATCCCTCCCAGAAGGTGAGCCACCTATACTTTCTCAGGGTTATCTCAAGTGCGGGGACCTCAGTCAGGACCTGTGCTCAGGGTCTGGTGTGTCCAAACTGGGATGGTTGGCTCAGCAGGCAGTGTCTGGATCTACAGATGGGCAATGAGGCCTGACCTTTGCCCTTGCTGGGATAGGTCAGGTGCCTGGCTGACATAAAGTCTAGTTTCAAGCTGCAGAGGAGAAAAATCAAGGACTGAGCCAACTCGGGATGGGTCCTCAAACCATGTCTCTGGAAGCAGGAGAGCTTTAGGGAGACATTCCTTCTCAGGCTAGTACCATGGGGAATGTGAACAAAGAAGATTTTGAGATCCATCAAACTTGCAACCATGACCACAGGGCCGCAGCATCTTGCAGAGAAGCTCCCTTACTTATCAGGGGCTATGCCTCTGTGTAAATCTCAAGGGAACCAACTAAATCTTTGCATGGACCTTATCATGACCAAAAGCAAGTGGTGGCCAAAACTGGGGTAGATTCACACTGCTTCTGAGAAAGGTAAGTCCAACCAGAGCTGGCTTCTGCTGGGAAATCCTGTATCTATATCTGTCTGGGTCTTTATCAGTTCAGTGAGCATCCTCCCTGTTACAGCCATTCCCTCCCACCTAAATGGCCCTTACTCCTTCTCTCATCTCAGCAGGTTAAACCATCTTTTTTTTTTTTTCTTTTGAGACAGAGTCTCACCATGTCACCCTTAGTAGAGTGCCGTGGCATCACAGCTCACAGCAACCTCAAACTCTTTTTGGGCTTAAGTGATTCTTCTGCCTCAGCCTCCCAAGCAGCTGGGACCATAGGTGCCTGCCACAATACCCAGCTATTTTTTTGCAATTGTCATTCATGTTCAGCTGGCCTGGGCTGGGTTCGAACCCGCCACCCTCAGTGCATGTGGTTGGTGCCATAACCACTGTGCTACGGATGCTGACCAAGTTAAACCATCTTAATCTACCTGAAAAACCATTAGAAGGAAGAGAAAATAGGAGAAGACCAAAGGAAACCTACCCAAGCCCCCCTGTCTTGCTAGAACTTTTCCTATAGGAAAGCTTGAGCCAATATCCAACATGCCCCTCACCTGGAGGAACGTAACCACCCCAAAGGGTGTTTGCACAGGTTGCATCTGTGGGTCCTCTGTCAGCAGCATGTGCTGAATTCTTGACTCACTGTTATCCAAAGGGCTGTGCCAAGACACATGGTCCCCGCTGCAGAAGGTGTTCTCTGTGGGGGAGACATGAGGATCCTCAGTGTTTCAAGCCCTGGATCCAGGCATGGAATCTGACCTGGGATCTGAGAAGCCCATGCTGGGTGGCTCCCCAGCCTTTTGAGGCATCCTTTGTGAAGAGGGAGAAGAAATCATTCCAGGTGGAAGCAAAGAATTTGAGGATATTTGAAAAAAAAAAAACCAAATTGTTCCTGTTTGTCAATTCTGTCAGCCTTCAATGAATGGAAAAGGACAGGCTGCTGGAATGGATGCTCACTTGGCCTCAGAAACCCAAAGACTTCCTGCATCTGCTTCATCTCCCCAACACCCTGACTCAGGGGGGTTGGTGGCAGCCATAATCAGATCTTCCAGGAGAGAATAAAGTGCTTTTCTATGGGCCATTGGCAAGAAGTCCACAAAGAGGCTGGAGGGCAGTAAAAGTTCTTCACCTTGGAAAGACAGACCAGGATTTCTATGCAGCTGAAAACAGTGCTTGGAAGGGAACACCCACTCAATCTTGGAGGACCTTTGAAATTTGTCACCAGTTCCTCACAAGTGGACAGATTTAGGGATTTCTGAGAAACACAAGACTTCAAGTAAATGGAGGTCTGGATAATATCTCATAGCCCTTGACAGACTCTGCCAAGGGACAGCTGTTTCCAAGCTACCTCACAGCTGCACCACTGTACTTCACATACTTTTTTTTGTTTAAGGTTACTTTTGTTATAATGATAAGAGGGGGATGAAGTCTCCCTAACTCTTACATTGGCTACCCAAGGTACTCTGCATTTATCACCCTATTTGTATCTATAGGTTCTCTTCCATTTTTAGTTCTGAAACAGATGGAAGCAAACTATTTTGCAGATTTCACTTAATGTTTTATCTTAGAGCTCACGTTATATCAGTGTATTGAGAGCTACCTCGTTCTGTAAATGGCTGTGCTGCAGTCATCATAGTCCATCATTTATGATCTGGGAATCTCAACAGTTGAGGTCCTTTTACTTTTTATAAATTCCTTTTTCTTTTTTTTTTTTTTTTTTTTGAGATAGAGCCTCAAGCTTGGGTAGATTGCTGTGGCAAAACTCCTGGGCTTAAGCGATTCTCTTGCCTTAGCCTCCCAAGTAGCTGGAACTACAGGCACCCACCACAACGCCCAGCTATTTTTTGCTTGTAGTTGTCATTGTTTGGTAGGCCGGAGCTGGATTTGAACCCGCCAGCTTTGCTGTATGTGGCTGGAGCCTTAGCTGCTTGAGCTACAGGCACCGAGCCTACTTTTTATAAGTATTTAAGGTAAGGGAGAGAGAACACACATACATGTGAATACACACCCACTCACCCCCATACCCACCTGGGCCTGAAGGCTCCTGGGAGGCCTAAGAGAGCTGCTGATGTGTCTTGGTCTGAATGCTAACTCCCTCCTGTGTCAGGTGAAGCTACACAGCCGTCTTTTCCATCTAAGAGACAGGCTCAACATATTGGTCCTAACCTCAATAGTGTTCATTCAGGAGGGAGAAGGAAGACTGTTTCCTCTAAGGGATCCATAATAACAAAGGGAAGGTGAAAGCAGAGGTCTAAGCACAGCCAACTAGTAACCCCTAAATTTCCAAATTCCTGCTGGACCCGCTCTTCTCAGATTCCCTCTCCTATTACAGAAGCATGTATCTACAAGTGGCTCGCAAGTTCTGTGAGTAAGAAACAAAGCAACAAGTAAAAGGATTGAATTTGTAATTAACCTCATCCCAACACAAACACATAACAAAGTTCAAGCCCAGCAGTGCTCATAGCTCAGTCCACAAAGTGCCAGCCACATACACTGAGGGTGGCAGGTTCGAACCTGACCCTGGCCAGCTAAAAAAAACAAACAACAATGCAATTGCAACAACAACAAAAATAGCCAGGTGTTGTGGTGGGCACCTGTAGTCCCAGCTACTTGGGAGGTTGAGGCAAGAGAATCGGTTAAGCCCAAGAGTTTAAGGTTGTTATGAGCTGTGACGCCATGGCGCTCTACCCAGGGTGACTGCTTGAGGCTTTGTCTCAAAAAAAAAAAAAAGTTCAAACCCAATGATTTCACTGATAAATTCTACCAAACATTTAAAAAAGAATTAATACTGGCTGGGTGTGGTAGCTCACGCCTGTAATCCTAGCACTCTGGGAGGCTGAGGCAGGTGGATTGTTTGAGCTCAGGAGTTTGAGACCAGCCTGAACAAGAGCAAGACCCCCATCTCTATTAAAAATAGAAAAACTAGCCAGGTGTTATGGCAGGTACTTCCTCCCTTCTGTGGAGGCTGAAGCAAGAGGATCACCTTAGACTAAGAGCTGGAGGTTGTTATGAGCTATGATATTGCCATGGCACTCTACCCAGAGCAATAGAGGGAGACTGTGTCTCAAAAAAGAAAAAAAAAAAATTGAGAAAAACAATTCCTTCACAATAGCATCAAAAAGAACATAATACTTTGACAGAGTCTCACTATGTCACCCTCGGTAGAGTGCCGTGGCGTCACAGTTCAGAGCAACCTCAGACTTTTGGGTTTAAGTGATTTCTCTTGCCTCAGCCTCCCAAGTAACTAACCACTGTGCTATGGGCACCAACCCAAAAAGAACATACCGTAATACTTAGAAAACTACAAAACGTTGTTGAAAGAAACTAGAGAAGATAGGCTCCGCGCCTGTAGCACAGTGGTTACAGCACCAGCCACATACACCAAGGGTGGTGGGTTCAAATCCAGCTAGGCCCAGCTAAACAACTGCAACAAAAAAATAGCTGGGCGTTGTAGTGGGCACCTGTAATCCCAGCTACTTGGGAGGCTGAGGCAAGAGAATTGCTTCAGCCCAAGAGTCTAAGGTTGTTGTGAGCTGTGTGACAATGGTACTCTACCAAGGGTGACATAGTAAGACTGTTTAAAAAAAAAAAAAAGAAACAAAAGAAGATATACATAAATGGAAAAACATGTAATATTCATGGATTGGAAGCCTTAATGTTATTTAGATGGTAGAATCCTCCAAATTGATCTACAGATTGAATGTAATCCCAATAAAAATGCCCTCTACTTTTTTGACAAAATCAAACCCGTCAACTAAAATTATTTTTTTTTTTTTTTTTTTGGAGACATGGTGTCACACCAACCTCAAACTCTTGGGCTTAAGTGATTCTCTTGCCTTAGCCTCCCAAGTAGCTGGGACTAGAGGCACCCGCCACAACGCCTGTCTACTTTTTGTTGTAGTTGTCATTGTTGTTTAACCAGCCTGGGCCAGGTTTGAACTCACCAGTCTCAGTGTATGTGACTGGCGCCGTAACCACTGTGTCACAGGTGCCGAACCTAACTCTAAAATTCTTATGGAAATATAAGAGACCTAGAAGAGCAAAAACAATCTTGAGAAAAAAAAAGCAAAGTTGAAGGATGTAAGCTTCCTGATTTCAAAACATGCTACAAAACTAATCAAGTCAGTGTGGTATTGCCCTGGGGTACACATTTGATCAATGTAACAGAATTGAGAGTACAGAAATAAACTCTCACACTTATGACCACTAATTTTTGACAAGATTGCCAAGACAATTCATTAGAGGGAAGAATAGTCTTTTCAGAAAATAGTGCTGGAACAACTATATCCAGAAGATATGCAAAAGAATGAAGTTGGATCTCTTCCTTATGCTACAAACAAAAATGAACTTGAAATGGGTAACAGACCTAACTACGATTTCTAAACTATAAAACTTTCAGAAGAAAGCACAGGAGCAGATTTTCTGACCTTGGATTAGGCAATGGTTTTTTTAGATGTAATACCAAAAGCACAAGGAAGAAAGGATAGATAAATTGATCTTCATCAAAATTAAAACCTTTTGTGTTGTAAACAACACCATCCAGAAGATGAAAAGAAATACAAATAAAAACCACTTTTGAGATACTACTTTATACTTGTTATGATGATTATTATAAAAAATAATAATACAACCAAAACATAACAAGTGTTGGTGAGGAAGCAGAAAAATTGGCTTTTTTTTTTTTTTTTTTTTTGAGACAGAGCCTCAAGCTGTCACCCTGGGTAGAGTGCTGTGGCAACACAGCTCACAGCAACCTCCAACTCCTGAACTCAAGCGACCTCCAACTCCTGCGTCTACCTCCCAAGTAGCTGGGACTATAGGTGCCTACCACAATACCTGGCTATTTTTTGGTTGCAGCCATCATTGTTGTTTGGCGGGCCTGGGCTAGATTTGAACCCTCCAGCTCAGGTGTATATGGCTGGCACCGTAGCCACTTGAGCCACAGGCACTGAGCCTGAGAAATTAGAACTCTTGGCCATTGCTGGTGGAATGTGAAATGGTGCAGCTGCTGTGTAAAATGTATGGAGGTTTCTCAAAAAATTGCACAAAGAATTACCATATCATACAGCAATCTCATTTCTGGGTATACAGCCAAAAGAACTGAAAGCAGTGTCTCAAGCAGGTATTTGTATACCAATGCTGATACAGCATTATTCACAATAGGTAAAAACAACCCAAATGTCCATCAACATGTGAACAGATTAACAAATGTAGTACTTACATATGATGGAATATTATTCAGCTTTAAAAAGGAAGGCCAAGTTCAGCGCCCTTAGCACAGTGGTTACGGCGCCAGCCACATACACCAAGGCTGGCGGGTTTGAATCTGGCCTAGACCAGCTAAACAACAATGAGAACTGCAACCAAAAAACAGTCGAGACTTGTGCCGGGCGCCTGTGGTTCCAGCTACTTGGGGGGCTGAGGCAAGAGAATTGCTTAAGCCCAGGAGTTTGAGGTTACTGTGAGCTGTGATGCCACAGGTGACATAGTGAGACTTTGTCTCAAAAAAATAAAATAAAATAAAAATAAAAAGGAAGGTCCTTCTGAAAATAAAAAGGACAAATACTGTATGATTGCACGTACGTTAAGGTACCTACAGTAGCCAGATTCAGAGACAGAAAAAAGAATGGTAGTTGCCAGAGGCTGCCAGTGAGGTGTGTGGGGAGTTATTGCTTAGTGGGTACAGAATTTCACTTGAGGAAGATGAAAAAGTTCTAGAGATGGATGATGGTGATGGTTGAAAAACAATGTGTAACCTGCCAGGCGTGGTGGCTCACCCTATAATCCCAGCACTCTGGGAGGCAGGTGGATTGCTTGAGCTTAGGAGTTTGAGATCAGCATGAGCAAGAGCAAGAGCAAGACCCCGTCTCTACTGAAAATAGAAAAGCAATGTGTACTCTATGTGAAAGAACACTTAAAAATGGTTAAAACAGTAAATTTTATGTTATGTATATTTAACTACAAGTTTAAAACACAGAGAGAAAATACTTGCAAATTATTTATCTGGTATCAATAATATATTAAATTTTCTTTTTCTTTTTTCTTCTTTGTTTTGAGACAGAGTCTCACTTTTTTGCCCTCAGTAGAGTGCTGTGACCATCATCGCTCACAGCAACCTCCAGCTCTTGGACTTAGGCGATTCTCTTGCCTCAGCTTCCCGAGTAGCTAGGATTATAGGTGCCCACCACAACACCCAGTTATTTTTTTTGTTGTTGTTATTGCAGTTTGTCTGGGGCCAACTTTGAACCTGCCACCCTCAGTATATGGGGACCGCACCCTACTCATTGAACCATAGGTGATATAAGTATTTTTATTCAGAATATATACTCTTATAACTCAATAATAAAAGACAAATAATCCACTTAAAAGATAATCCAATAAAAAGATGCTTAATATTTTAGTCATTAGGGAAATGTAAATCAAAACTACAATGAGATACCACCAGTTCAAATCCACTAGAATGTTTAAAGTAAAAAAGGCCGGGTGCAGTGGCTCATGCCTATAATTCTAGCACTCTGAGGTTGAGGCGGATGGATTGCTTGAGCTCAGGAGTTAGAGACCAGCCTGAACAAGAGCAAGACCCTGTCTCTAAAACTGGCCAGGCATTGTGGCAGCATTGTGGCAGGCACCTGTAGTCCCAGCTACTCAGGAGGCTGAGGAGCTATGACACCACGGCACTCTACTGAGAGTAAAAAAGTGAGACTCTGTCTCAGAAAAAAAAAAAAAAAGAAAGTAAAAAAGACAGCAATAACAAGGATTGTTAAGGATGTAACAAAACTGTTAACATTGTGCTATATGTGCCTTTCCATTTTATTTTATTTTAATTTATTTATTTTTGAGACAGAGTCTCACTTTGTCACCCTGGGTAGAATGCTGTGGCATCTTAGCTCATAGCAACCTCTATCTCTTGAGCTCAAAGCAATTCTCTTGCCTCAGCTGGGACTACAGGCGCTCGCCAGAACAAATGCCCAGCTATGTTTAGAGATGGGGTCTTGCACTCCTGAGCTCAGGCAATCCATCAGCCTTGGCTTCCCAGAGTGCTGGGATTACAAGGGTGAGCCACCTCACTTGGCCAAGTTATCATATTTCACTAGCAATTTCACTCCTAAGTATATACTCAAGAGAAATGAGAACTTGACTACATAGAGACTTGTATGGGACTGTTCATAGTAGCATTATTCATAACAGCCCAAAGGTGGAAACAACCCAAGTATTTATCAGCTGACAAATGGATAAACAAAATGTGGTAAAGCCATACTGTGGAATATTAGCTGGCAATTAAAACGAATGAAGTACTGGGCGGTGCCTGTGGCTCAGTGAATAGAGCAATGGCCCCATATACCAAGGGTGGCAGGTTCGAACCCGGGCCCAGATAAACTGCAACAACAACAAAAAAATAGCCAGGTGTTGTGGTGGGTACCTGTAGTCCCAGCTACTCGAGAGGCTGAGGCAAGAGAATTGCCTAAACCCAGGAGGTTGCTGTGAGCTGTGATGCTATGGCACTCTACCAAGGGTGACAAATTGAGACTCTGTCTCTTAAAAAAAAAAAGGAATGAAGTATAATATATGCTACAACATGAACCTTAAATCATGCTAAGTGAAGGAAGCCAGTCACAGGAGACCATATATTAGATGCCATTTATTTGAAATGTACTGAATACACAAATCTATGGAGACAGATTTGGTTGTCCAGGGCTGAAGTGACTGGTGGGGGTGGGGGGGAATGGATGGGGAGTCACCAGTATGGGCTTTATTTTTTAGATAATAAAAATGTCCTGGCTTGGTGCCTGTAGCTCAAGTGGCTAAGGCGCCAGCCACATACACCTGAGCTGGTGGGTTCAAATCCAGCCCGGGCCAGCCAAAAAACAACAACGACAGCTGCAACCAAAAAATAGCTGGGCTTGTGGCAAGCGCCTATAGTCCCAGCTACCCAGCGGAGGCAGGAGAATCGCTTGAGCCCAGGAGTTAGAGGTTCCTGTGAGCTGTGATACCATGGCACTCTGCCCAGGCTGACAGTTTGAGGCTCTGTCTCAGGAAAAAAAAAAAAATAAATAAAAAATAAATTTAAAAAATGTTCTAGGGTTCACTGCAATGATGGTTTTACAAGTGTGAATTATATGGTATGTGAATAGTATCTCAATAAGGCTGTTATGAAAAAAGAAAGAAAGAATGTACCTGTCAAAAGGAAAGAAAGAGCCTTGCAGGAGCGGCTAATTAGGGGAAGTAAGCCCATAACGCTGGATTCTTATTATTACCCCCCACATTTATCAGCTTGGCCTAGGAAGAACCTAATTCATAATGCCAGGACATCACTGCATTTTATAGGTTTGTATGACCTAAACAATCAGCTACCAATATTTTCTTTTCTATAACTGAGGAAAGGCTCCCTGATATTGCCTAAGATCATGTACCTATCTGATGGGCACAGACCGACACTTCCCAAACTTTTGAGTTATCCATCACACCATCTGGATTTTTGCCATATCTGTGTAACATTATCTAACCTGTATTTTTTTTCCTTAAAACTGACTTGCTTTTAAGAACCTAAACAAACTTACTTTAAGCAGTAGCTTCATATTACTATACTAAATAAGGAAAATAGACAAATCAGTTTGCTAATCATTAAGTGGAAGATAATTTAGTAATTTTAAAATAATACAATGAAAACAAAATGTTCTTCATTTCTAGCTGATACTGTTACCTACCTAAAAATGTTAAAAACTTGGCAGCACCCATAGCTCAGTGGGTAGGGTGCCAGCCACATACACTGGAGCTGGTGGGTTTGAACCCAGCCCGGGGCCAGCTAAAACAACAATGACAATTGCAACAAAAATAAAATAGCCAGGTGTTGTGGCAGGTGCCTGTAGTCCTGTCCTAGCTACTTGGGAGGCTAAGGCAAGAGAACCACGTAAGCCCAAGAGTCTGAGGTTGCTGTGAGCTATGACACCACAGCACTCTACCTAGGGTGACAGCTTGAGACTCTGTCTCAAAAAAAAAAAAAAAAAAAATATATATATATATATATATATATAAATAAACATTTTGGCTTGGCACCTGTGGCTCAAGTGGCTAAGGAGCCAGCCACATATACCTGAGGTGGTGGGTTCGAATCCACCAACAATGATAATGGCAACCAAAAAATAGCCAGGCGTTATGGCAGGCGCCTGTAGTCCCAGCTACTTGGGAAGCAGAGGCAGGAGAATCTCTTGAGCCCAGGAGTTGGAGGTTGCTGTGAGCTATGATGCCACAGCACTCTACCCAGGGCGACAGCTTAAGGCTCTGTCTCAAAATAAATAAATAAATAAATAAATAAAATGTTAAAAACTGAAATAAGAGTCAAAGGGATTTAAAGGTTTAAAGAATCACAGCAAATCAACAAAATCAGCAGCACTGAAGAGGGAAGAGTAGCCTTACTACTCATGTTACCAGTTACCAGCCTTGACCTATTACCAGCTAAAATCTGCTAGCTTTGGCAAATCCTGGCATAGTGGTGAACTTTGGAGTTGGAAAGGTCCTATTCCTATTTGCCTTTGTTTTTTAATAGTTGTGACTCTGAGAACTCTGTCCAACCACAATATCCAAACCTGTTTCCTCAAGTAGTGCTTACTACTGCCCTATGTTGTTATTTCTGCACTGGAATATAGTAAGGATGCTCTCACCCAAGAAAACAGGCTCTGCCACAGAACCTGTAGCTAACAGCAAGTGCCCAGTAGATGGCACCATTGCTCCTGTTAAGAAACAGATGGGCCCACCGGCGTTTCTGCTACCTATTGTCTGGTCTGTAGAAACACTGTATACCCCCAATCAGTAAAGGATTTAGGCTGGAAAAAGAGAAAAGGCTGAGAAGGTCTGGAGCCATGTCCTTTTATTGACCAGAACTGACAACATTTTATTTTATTTTATTTTATTTTTTGAGACAGAGCCTTAAGCTGTCACCCTGGGTAGAGTGCTACAGCATCACAGCTCACAGCAACCTCAAACTCCTGGGCTCAAGCGATTCTCCTGCCTCAGCCTCCCAAGTAGCTGGGACTACAGGCGCCCGCCACAACACCCGGCTATTTTTTGGTCGCAGCCGTCCTTGTTGTTTGGCGGGCCTGGGCTGGTTTTGAACCCACCAGCTCAGGTTTATGTGGCTGGCGCCTTAGCCTCTTGAACCACAGGCACCGAGCCAATAATTTAAAATTAATGTTGTACAAACCAAACTGTTGAGATGAAATGAGGTAGCTCATGTCTGTAATCCTAGCATTTTGGGAGGATGATGTTGGAGGACTGCTTGAGCCCAGAAGCTGGAAGCTGGAAGCTGCAGTGGCATCCTCACAGCTCACTGCAGCTATGATGACATCATTGCAATCTAGCCGAGGCAACAGAGTGAGACGGTGTCTCAAAAAAAAAATTCAAAGGCACGTTGTGTATGCTTAATTTGGGAAGGGGCTTAATTTAAGAAGTTGGGAAAGGGAGACCCTAATACAAGAAAAAGGAGTCAGGCCAAATTGCTGCTCCATGATCAACACATTCTACCCTTAGCATGTGTGATCAAGATTTGGAAAAGGTGCTGAGTTAAAGTAGGAAAGAGAAAATTCAACTTTTTACAGAAATGTGAAGAGAACACAATGATGCTAATTAACACAACTTTTTAGCAAGTGGTGGGGTCTTTCCCAGCCCTGCCTGGTGAGGGAACTAGACTTGCTGTGGCCAAGAACAGTCTTTCTTAACAAAGAAAGAGTCGTAGTCACAGTTTTCAAGCCCGGGACAAAGCCACAATGGGTTCATTCTTGAGTTGGGTCTAGTCTTTATGCCCTGAATGCTCCACCCCATTATGTTAGAGCCACCACAGGTCTCAGCACTCAGGCCCCAGCGCCTACCCCAAGAAGCTCTAGGCCCCTACAGAGGGGTTTTCAAATGCTAATAACCCCACCCTCAGAGGCCCAGCAGTTCCCTCCAGTGGTTAGAGAAGCTCTGAGCTCACTTCCTCTGTATGGCTCTCTGAAGAATCCTGAGAAGTTAGAAAGAAAATCCCGGGGACCTCAACTTAAACCACACAGCAGAGGAGTCACCTGGAATTGCAAAGAAGGCCATTCCAAGTGAGGGCTGGATAATTATTTTCTGTTCCCTTCCCTCTACTGAGCTTTGCCCCCAAGTACCATCAGAAACCTCCCTCAGCTATCCCACATTTTTATGCTGTTTGGCAAATTTACCAGAAAGTAAGTACCACTCTAAGGTGGCAAAGAGAGTTCCCAAAAGGGCTAGTTATAATTCTTCATCTTGCTTAATTGAGAGAAAGATTTCATTCCTTCATGTTTCATTCCCAATTGCCAAATAGCTCTCTGGTAAGAATTTAAAAGTTGGGGAGTGGGGCTGAACAGTTGTGCAGATTCTAACTTGCTCCACAAACTAGCCACCATCCCACCCCGACCCAACCCTCCACATCCAGCCTTAGTCATGGTGATTTGAAGTTGGACTGGCTTGGATATAATAAGTTAGCAAAATCTAGAAAAATGGCTTGCAGAAGAAAACAGCTATTGTTTGTATAATAATTAGTGCTGCTTTTGAAACATTGAGAAACAAATACATTCTTCAAGAGTTCTTAATCCCAATTTTGGAGAATGCCAGTCTGTCTCCCTTCTGTGTAAAAGTACAGTATCAGTGATGTTTTACATAATAGCTTTGAAAGTAATGCCCCACCCCAGCAGTCAGAATTAATATACTTGGTCTGTGGAAAGGAGACTAATGTTCCCTTTTGGAGCTCAGGAGCGTAAGTTTCTCATGGTTGAAGCTTGGAGCCCTGAAGTCAGATGCCCCTTTTCCCAGGTGCTCTTGAGTGCTCTGAGAAGCTCCAGGGAGAGAGAGCAAGGGCAGGAAATGCAGATAGACTATGCTAGGAATAAAGGAGTGGGTGGTCTGCAAAAGGTGTTTTAGAGAGCAGGAAAATGGGAGGCGACCCTAAGCAAGCTGGCAGACTCAGATCTGTCAAATTTGAGGTCAAACTTCTGAACAATGGTGCAGCCATCATACTCTCACAAAAAAAAGTCTCCACTCCTCTAACTTTCTTGGTGTTCACAAATCATTCTGACAAGCAGGGTCCAGGTATTATACAGAGGGCACTGTTTTCACTATCCCAGCACTCTAAGACCCAGAGCCTCCTGTGGGCAGACTCTACCTTCACCTGACAGTACCCAACCACCAAAGGAAGGGCAACAGGCCCTATTCCTGCTGGGGAAGAAAGATCAATACTCACCCTTTCCTGGTAACAACTCTCCTTTCTCCAGGGATCCAAATAAAGCTGTAAGTGAGCACCTGCCTCTACTTCCCTGCCTATCTGCCCTTACTCCCCATACCTAAGCTAAAAGCCTTGAAGCGGAATCATGAGGCAAAGCCCACGCTGGTAACTTTGGACAACAATTCAATACAATAATGTATAAATACACAGCAGCAAAAAACAAATGTTCTAGATAATTCCCCTTTAACATTCCACCTCTTTCAGGGAGAGGAAAAGATGGAATACTCTGGAGCTCAGAAGCTTCAGTTGGTACAAAACAACAGAATTTGGCACCCTTGCTTTTCTCCACACACATGCACAGCAAAGTGATGGCTGAAAGAGAAGGAAATCCCAGGAGCAAGATTGCACAAGAGATCCACTGCAGGGTTTCAAATCAAACCCCTCCAAAGAAAGGCCAAGACAAAAACTTTTCTTTAAGAAAGAAAAACAAAAACAAAAACAAAAAAACCCCAACAGAACAAACAAACAAACTGGGCAAAGAAACCAAAAATACATTTCCTATCAGTGTAGTTAATGACCTTTTGTTAGCTAAGAGGCAAAGTTCTTCAAAGCTGGATAGATGATGTAGATGGTGACCAGTTGCAAAGTTTTCCCAAACTGGTTAAGCAGTGAAAGCAAGAATTAAGACCTGTCCCAACTTTCCCAGCTTCAAAAAATTCTGAATGGGGCGGTGCCTGTGACTCAAAGAAGTGGGGCGCTGGCCCCATATGCCGGAGGTGGTGGGTTCAAACCCAGCCCCGGCCAAAAACTGCAAAAAAAAAAAAAAAAATTCTGAATGCAGGTAGGGTACAGTGGCTCATGCCTGTAATCCCAGCACTCTGGGTGGCAAAGGTGGGTGGATTGCCTCGGCTCACAAGTTCTTGACCAGCCTGAGCTAGAGCGAGACCCTGTCTCTACTAAAAATAAAAAAACTAGGCAAGCATCTGTAGTCCCAGCTACTTGGGAGGCTGAACCAAGAGGATCACTTGAGCCCAAGAGTTTGAGGTTGCTGAGAGATAAGGACACCATGGCACTCTACTGAGGGTGACCACATGAGACTCTTGTCTCAAAGAAAAAAAAAGTGCTGAATGCAGTTTTATAACTTGAAAGTTTTACTTTAATGTTTTATCAGAGAGCTTCTTTCAACTAGTTTTATCCGATGTTAATTTGGCTAAATGTGGTTGTAAAACACTGTGAGGGAAAATGAATGTGTAATACCACTTCCCTAAATACAAGTGAGAGGAGACATACCTGCTCTTATAAAACTGAAAAGAAATGTAAAGGATATTCTTTCTAGGTTTTGTCTAGAATCAAAAGAATCTCAGTGCCAGTCAAAGGAAGACTTAAAATTGTTTCCCTATGAACTTTCTCAAAAAACCTCTTATTCTTCAGGTTCCTTCCTCTCCCTCAAAGCCACAATCATAAAGGCAAATAGTGAAGTGTAAGGAAAATCCCCTTTAAGCAGAGAAGCTCAGAAAACTGGAACATAGGTCACAGCAGGAGAGGCTGGGGGCTGGGGGCTGGTGCTGCTTCTGTAGGCCCTCCACCCCAAAGCAAGTTTAGAGGGCTGCCAACTTTTTGGGACTGGACTGACATGGCCATGCCCAGAGACAGATTGTGGACCCTTGACATTCACCTTGTGCCCAAATACACAGGGCCCATAGCAGGACAACCTCATTCTCCCCATGGTGAGGGTCTGGACTTTAACTGCCAACACAGCTCCATAGGGGTTTACCTGGTCACAGCTCATAGCTGGCACCAGTCAAATTGCATTTATTGATCTGCTATGAGCCAGGCCCATCTGTCAAGAATACATGTTTTTGCTCACCAGTTAGAGCTTCAAGTCCTAATCTAGCAGATGCTTTTACTTCATTTTAAGCAGCTCCATCTGGTTAGACACTTGCCAGTGTGAGAAGGAAGAATCTGCCCAAAGGGTTGTAAATGGGCAAAACCTGCCCTCACTCCTCTCACTCTCCTTCATTGGCATAGAAGGACACCACCTACTTACAAATCAGAGTCCAGCCCCACCCCATCCCCTTTTTTGAAATGGTATCTCACTCTATTGCCTGGGCTAGAATGCAGGGGGCTTCATCATGGTAACCTCAATCTCCACGGCTCAAGCAATCCTCCTGCCTCTGCCACTTGAATACCTTGGGACTATAGGCAAGTACCATCATGTCTAAGGAATTTTTCTTTTTTTTGTAGAGATGGGGTCTTACTATGCTGCTCAGGCTGGTCTCAAACTCCATCCTCAAGCAATCCTCCCGCCTTGGCTTCATAAGGTGCTAGGATTACAGGTGTGGGCCTCCACACCTGGCCCCAATCCCCTTTATTCTTATAGACAAAGGAACTAAAGGAGTTTCAAAATCGTAGTTCTACATACATATCAAACAAGGAAAAAAAAAAAAAAAAGCGCAAGGATCTTTTGAACCTTTAAAATCAAACATATGAGGCTCGGCACCTATAGCTCAAGCAGCTAAGGTGCCAGCCACATACACCAAAGCTGGCAGGTTCGAATCCAGCCCAGACCTGCCAAACAACAATGACAACTACAACCAAAAAATAGCCAGGCGTTGTGGCAGGTGCCTGTAGTCCCAGCCACCTGGGAGGCTGAGGCAAGAGAATTGCTTACGCCTAGGAGTTGGAGGTTGCTGTGAGCTGTGATGCCACAGCACTCTACCCAGGGCGACAGCTTGAGGCTCTGTCTCAAGAAAAAAATCAAACATATGGGCTGGGTGAGGTGGCTCACATCTGTAATCCTAGCACTCAGGGAGGCCAAGATGGGTGGGTCACTTGCACTCAAGAGTTCAAGACCAGCCTGAGCAAAAGTGAGACCCTGTCTCTACTAAAAATAGAAAAACTAACCAGATGTGGTAGTGCATGTCTGCAGTCCCAAGTACTTGGGAGGATGAACCAAGAGGAGCTCAAGACCAAAAGTTTGTGGTTGCTGTGAGCTATGATGCCATAGTACTACATCCTAGGACACAGAGTAAGACTCTGTCTCAATAAATAAATAAATAGGCTCGGCGCTTATAGCTCAGCAGCTAGGGTACTGGCCACATGCACCAGGGCTGGGGGGTTCAAATCCAGCTTGGGCCTGCCAAACAACGACAACAATATCAACAACAACAAAAAACAGTCGGGTATTGTGGAGGGCGTCTGTAGTCCCAGCTACTTGGGAGGCTGAAGCAAGAGAATTGCTTAAGTCGAAGAATTTGAGCAACATAATGAGACCCCATCTCTAAAAATTCCCTGGCCATGGTGGTGAGCTATGACACCACAACACTCTACCAACGGTGGTGACAAAGTGAGACTCTGTCTCAAAAAATAAATAAATAAACAAATAATCAAATCAAATATATGCTTCCACTCCTTCCATCTTTTTCCTAAAGAGACCAGTTATATTCAGAATGAAAATCCATTTAATTGCCAGAGCCCTGGCCGGGTGTGGTGGCTCACGCCTGTAGTCCCAGCGCTGTGGGAGGCTGAGGCGGGTGGATTGCCTGAGCTCAGAGGTTCGAGACCAGTATGACCAGCAGTGAGCCAGAGTAAGACCCCGTCTCTACTAACATCAAAAACAGCACAGCATCTCCAGAGGAAGAAGAAAATGAACACCAAAAAAGAGTACTTCAA
>CAUYPK010167838.1:0-12575 GCA_963574355.1 Loris lydekkerianus | reverse complement strand
CCGTGGTCCTCTCCCCCCTGTGGCCTCCCCGTGGTCCTCTCCCCCCTGTTGCCTCCCCGTGGTCCTCTCCTCCCTGTGGCCTCACTGTGTCCTCTCACATGCTGCTGGGTGCAGTATGCTGTTCTTTCGATGGAGCTTTGTGTCTGTATTTACAGGACACGTCAGTCTCTCATTTCTTTTTCTTGTGAGGTCTTTGTTTTTTGTATCAGGGAAATAGTAATCACATAGAATGAGTTGAAAATGTTCCTTCTAAAGAACATTTGTGAAGAATTGTGTTAATTCCTCCTAAGTGTTTAGTGGAACTCACCAGTGAGCCCTCTGGGCCTGGGCTTTGTTCTGTGACAAGTGTTAAGTTACTGACTGAATGTCTTTAGTGGCCTAGGTCTAGTTAGATTTTCTACAAGCATCTTCTCCAGTCAGTTTTGACAGTTTGTGTCTGAGAACCATGCCCACGTTGTCTAACTTGGTGTGCAACCAATTGTGGAAAAGCCCCTTCTGTCCCAATTTTAGTAATTGGAGCCTTCCCTTTTTTTTTCTTAGTCAGTCTGGCTGAAAGTTAATGAATTTTGCTGATTTTTTTTAAGGACTAACTTTGGGTTTCAGTGCTTTAATTTTAACTTTTGCTCTTATTACTTGGGAGGGGCTGAGGCGCTGCATGCCTCTGGTTAAAGGGGCCTGTGGGAGGACTTCGTGTCAGTAGGAACAGGCCGTCCGGCTACTTACTTTTGAAGCAGAGAATGGGAATTTATGGGGGTGGGGGACGGGGACTTGTCTGACTTTGTTCTGGGTGAGCACAGGGGGCACCTTTGGGTCCTATCTGAGTCACACGGGCAGTACGGTTCTTGGAACGCAGATGCTGGCAGGGTGGTCACCACCACCCTTATAGGAAAGACCAAATGAAATGTTTTCGAGGGCACAGGGCTCTGGTCAAGTTCAATGTTGTCAAGAAGCTTTTTTCATTCAAATCTCCAGTTCTTATATTATGAATGTACTGTTGGGCAAAATATGAATAATTTACCCAATTCAAAATTCCATAGATTTTATTAAAAGAGGGTACGTCTAAGGTGGCCTGATTCGGTTTAAAGCACATGTTGTTGAGTCACAGAGTGACTGTCTGCTGGGTGCTCGTCAGCCCCCAGGGGGTGCACATCGCCTGGCCAGCCAGAGCCACCTCATGCTGGTGCTTCCGTGTGTTATTAAGAAGGTGCTTCCGTGTGTTATTAAGCTGAAGTCTACCTCATTGGAGCCTCTGTCCACAAGGTGTAATTCTGACCCAGTGACACAATCTTTGCCTGCCCTGCCTGGCTGTGTACCCAGCCCTCTGCCACTGGCGTGTGCTGCTGCCCTCCGCAGAGAGACACTTCCTTTGGGCTGGCCACTGATCTGAATAGTGCTTCCTGCTGTCATGAAATTTAAATAGCCATTTACTATCATTGATTCATTTTTGTTTTGGTTACAACTGAACGTCTGAGTCTTCGCATGAGATCCAACATTTTTCTTTTTTGTGTGTGCAGTTTTTGGCTGGGGCCGGGTATGAACCTGCCACCTCCACCTCTGGTATATGGGGCTGGCATCCTACTCCCTGAGCCACAGGCACCGCCCAGAGATCCAACTGCTTGTTAGCCTTTTATTCAGTTTTCACCCCACTCCCCTTTATGCAGAACTTGGACTCCACCAAACTGCTCGACAGCGTAGCAGAGACCTGGACAACTGCTCAGACCTTGAGACGCAGCGCTTTGTTCGGGGTCGTGGGACCTTGTCTCTCGGATGCAAGGCTGGGCAAAACGATTCACAGGCCTGCAGGACAGTCTGCAAAAACAAGAACGTTGGGACCACAGGTGTGGTCTTTGTCAAAGGTGCACGATCAAGCTGTGTGTTTCCAGCACACGTGATTGTAGCACACGTGTCACGCTCTGTGGGGATGGGGGTCGTGACTCTTTGTGTTTGTCTCCAGCGGGAGGCCCTGTGGTCCCGGCCCTTCCCTGTGTGGGCCCAGCATATGTGATCATAGCACACGTGTCCTGCTCTCTGGGGACGGGGGCTGTGCTCCCGTGACTCTGTGTTTCTCTCCAGCTGGAGGCCCTGTGGTCCCGGCCCTTCCCTGTGTGGGCCCAGCGTACGTGATCGTAGCACACGTGTCCTGCTTTCTGGGGACGGGGGCTCTGTTCCCGTGACTCTGTGTTTGTCTCCAGTGGGAGGCCCTGTGGTTCCGGCCCTTCCCTGTGTGGGCCCAGCGTACATGATGCTCCCGTGACTCTGTCTCCAGCGGGAGGCCCTGTGGTCCTGGCCCTTCCCTGTGTGGGCCCAGCGTACATGATCGTAGCACACGTGTCCTGCTCTCTGGGGACGGGGGCTCTGTTCCCGTGACTCTGTGTTTGTTTCCAGCGGGAAGCCCTGTGGTCCCGGCCCTTCCCTGTGTGGGCCCAGCGTCTGGACAGGCGGCCTCGCTGAGCTGGAGTCAGATCTGTGCTCTGCCCACTCCCCAGGGAGCTTTTGTGAAATCTTTCCCCTTTAGAAAATTATGTAAAAGTAAACACTGTGAAACCCTGAAACTGTGAAACTCAGCTGAAACCCTGAAATATAAAGCACCAAAAATGTATTATTATTATTATTTTTTTGTGTGTGTGGCTTTTTAAAGTCACCGTTTATTCCATTTGGTAGAGGGTTTTTTTCATACAAATATTTGCAACAATTTTGAATTCCCCAAAACCATACATAGACGATAAATACCATGCTATAAAGTATTAAATTTGTACAAAAATACTTTACAGTTTAATACTTGTTTGTTACAAATAAAAATACATATTTAAGTGACTCATGATCTTTTTTTCTCTTAACATGATTCTGCTTTATACTTTCTCGCCCTGGCGGCTCTGAAATGTGATTGAAGTAAGATTATATATTTCTTTGCACAAAAAGAAAGGTGAACTTTTTCCTTAAACAAAGGACACAGTGTTGAAATGCTTTGCCTAAGTGGTAGTTTGAATTATTGACCAAAATGAAAATGTTGGAAAAATAATCATTTTGATACGGAGATTCTACCATCAACATACAGATCTATCTTTTTATATTCACCAAATAACAGTTATTAGTGTAGCTATTCAAAATATCTGGACAAATGGAAACAGTTGCTGACAGATGGTCACAGCAACTGTCACAGCTTATTGCTTTGAGGGATGGTGACAGGTGGCAATGCGTCTTGTGAAAGTGTATTTACAGTTTCAATGAGTGGCCGGCTCGGAGCAGGGCACAGTCCAGCGTCTGTACGTGCATACGCCTCGAGTGCCAGCTTCCAAAACACGCCTAGCTGTGCGAGTCGGACTGGCCTACGTTAGGATAAGCCTCATTTTAACAGACCTCATTCTCTCTTACCTTCTTATTCTGGAATTTTAAAAATAAGGAAATAAACTAATTCTCAGTGTGACTACCCACTAATTCATTATCAGAAATTTTCAGCTATTAAAAACGTGTCCTTAAAAAAAAAAAAAAACAGGTCGCAAGACATAGCCTGTTTGCTACTCTGTTGCATAGGGAATAGCATACATCTTAGTTAAAATCATTCCTATATTTGGGCAAAACATTTACCACCACCCGGTACAGTCTCCCACCTGTGGAAACATTTTAAGATAATTTCAGACCTGTGCCCCTCCCGCCACTGTGGTCCCTGCAGTTTTCCAAACACTCGCCCCTATTGGAGCAGCTGAGGAAAAGCCGTGTTGGTCAAACTCTTACCTTAATGACCTCATAGTAAGAAAATGACTTAAAAGTAATAAGGAAATTGCCATAGAGAACATTTTCAAACAGGCATTTTTTGTTTAAAGTGATAGTAAGATGAATCATAAAAAAAATTCCTCTGGTGTTAGTTGTGGGGAGGGGCAGCCAGGCAGGGGACCCCTCTTGTGACCAGAATGGTCACCAGAAGAGAAACCTCTTCAGCTTGAAAAGGGACCTGAACACGAGCCGTGACAAATTTGAAAGACCCCTGTGCTTGCAGTTAATGCCACGTGATCATCTGAGCTTCAAATGCCACAGAAATCGTAAAGGGATTGTTAGCACCATGTGGAGATCGTCTGTGTCCTGCTTTGTAAAACGTGCCGCTATAACGTATTAGTGGGTTCTCTCGTCTCCAAGTTCCCGCCGTGGCGAGGCTGCTGGAAGAACGCACAGTTCTGCTCACTCCAGTCTCCTCCTGGGAGAGCCTGCTCCATGGGCTTCTGTGCGGCCAGTGGGCTCCTGCTGATGACCAGGTCCAGCCTGCTACCAGACTCAGCGATGAGGGGCACCACCAGGCAGCAGTCAAAGTCTCTTGTGCGGACGTGGTTGACCTGCAAGGTCAGGAAGAGCCATTTGCTTCTGTGATCGTGATTCCCCAGCCCAGAGAGCCCTGCCCGGGGCAAGGTGTTCAGAGTTGGGAGGAGCCGGATTACCCGAGCACCAGACCACACCTTACGGTGGGGCTAGCTCATGTAAGGCGGGAGGAGGCACATGTCTGCCAGCCTCCCCACGGGGCACTGAGGGGCCACTGTTGTCCCTAATCACAGATAAGAACAACAACGCCAGTGGGGTTGAGTCTGCGTAATGTGATCACAGTTCCAGTTGCTAGTTGCAAAGAGTTAAAATTCCACCTTACATCTTACCTGTAAGAGCCTGTCATAGGGCTTTAAGCCACCAAGGTCCCCTGGCCCAGCTGGGCGGATATTTTTGACATACACGCCTTTCTCCAGCAAGCCATCTGCTACGCTGAACCCAAAGTCCTCCATGTCAGAGCCCTTGTACAGGGTCACCTGGAAAGTGAGCAGATGTGGTGGGGACATTTAGTGGGCTGCAAACTTGCTCCTGAAATCCCTGATGAACAATCTTTTCAAACTGATTTCAGTCACATTAGGATTCATGATTCAAGCATTAGGCAGTCCCCTCCCAAACCTGAAGCTCTTTTTTTTTTTTTTTTTTTTGGAAACAGAGTCTCACTTTGTTGCCCTGGGTAGAGTGCTGTGGCATCACAGCTCACAGCAACCTCAAACTCTTGGGCTTAAGCGATTCTCTTGCCTCAGCCTCCCTAGTAGCTGGGACTACAGGTACCCACCACAATGCCTGGCTACCTGAAGCTCTTTTTCCACTCAAGAATACCCTTGTCCTTGGAATGTATGAGGTCCATCCAGGACTCTGGAAGGAGACGGAGAATTAGAGCGTTCCCCTCTCCTGTCCTCCCTCCCGCCCTTGCAGGGGAGGATTCCCCAGGCTGGGCTGACTCCTACCATCTCTCCAAGGACCCCCAGCATGCTTCCTATGACACCACACCACTCTGTCTCACTCTGGGTGGTGCGGGTGATGATAGCCCAAGTCTCGGTTGTAAAGTCCCCCTCAACCATTCATCTGACGGTTTCACCCCATGATCATTGTTGGAATCAATGATTTTGTTTGGGGTTGCAAGATGCTGATCTTTCCTACTCCTGTTAACACCGCCTATGTAATTAGCTAAAATGATTTTTTAGAGGGGAATTCTTCCTGCGACTAGTGCTGTTTGGCTACTTTGAAATGGGCAGAAAGGATGTCAATTCTTCTACAATTTCCAATCAAGGTCTGTGCACCAAGTGCTCCCAATACTTACTTCAGTGAGAATTTGTGCTTGTGTTTGCTGGGGATGAGCAAACCATCTAAACAGACCTGAGGGTTTGTTATTCAACGCACTTTTGTCAACCATATCATCATTCTGGGTGCTCAGACGCCCTCACCCTGGGCCAGGCAGGCTCCCTTGTTGAGTCCAGGTCCTTTACTGGGGTCAGTCCATCCGAGGGCTACTTTGCTCGCTAGGACCGGACACCACTACTTTGCCCACGGACGTCTCCTGCCCTGATGAGAAAGCAGCATTCTCCAGCAGCTGTGATGGAGGAGACTCTGCTTGTTTCTGTCACAGCCTAAGTTCCCTCTGTGTCCATGCTGCTCTCGCAGAGGGAGGAGGTGGCCAGTGGCTGGCAGGGCTGCGACCAGCTGGCCTTCTCAGGACCCTGCTTACCAGCAGATAAAATCTCTGCCTGGGGCTGCCTTCTCCTCCACCCCTTTCCTCTGCTCCTCCCATGTTCTATGTGACAGACAGTGCGTGGGGCTGGGGGTGTGGCCATGCCTGGGGAGGGGGGGGCATCCTCCTTGCTGTCTCTGCCCCACCTCAGCCAGGCAGGCTGTGGTCCTGGGCCCAGGCTGTGGAGGTGGGTGAGGGGACTGGCTGCAGCCCTGCAGGACCAGCGCACTGTGCGGTCTCTCAAACGTGAGGGTCCAAAGCTGCTCACTGTACTTTCAGGAAGCCACTTAGGTGTCAAATTGGAGCTGAGTTTTCTAACATGGCAAACCAGAACCCTCCTGTCTGGGGAGACACCGCTGTGGGCAGAAGCAGCAATGAGGCTCCTTGTCACTCCTGCCTGTGGTTCCTGGGCATCTGCTGCCCAGGCCAGACGAAGAGGGGCAAGTGGGTGCACGGCACCCAAAACCCTACGGTGGACCCTGGTGATGCTCTGACCCCAGCGCCAGTGATGGTGCCAGCCACAGGGGTCCAAGAGCAGCTCTCAGATTCAAAGTTGCTGTTTGCAGCCAGGACTGGCCGTTTCTCCATGGCACACTCTTCAAGATGACAGGCTAGTAAATACTTAAAATCTGCCTCTCTAGAAATATTTTCTAAAGTTGGAGAAAACTGGATTTTAAGTCAGCTCTATGGTTCTCCTGGAAATAGCTTGGTGATAGCAAATTAACAGAAATGAAATTATTTTAAGACCATTTAAGAGAGAAGATTCCAGAAATCAATAATTCACAAAAACAGGGAGCACAGCTGGTTGCCCTCAATGCAGCACCACTGAACTGTACCCTGGGGTCTGCCTGGACAGAGTGGTGGTGACCTTTGATTTATTTTTTGCCCCAAAATAATTCTTTCTTTTCTTTCTTTCTTTCTTTTTTTTTTTTAAGAGACAGAGTTTCACTTTGTCACCTTTGGTAGAATGCTGTGGCATCACAGCTCACAGCAACCTCCAGCTGTTGGGCTTAGGCAATTCTCTTGCCTCAGCCTCCCGAGTAGCTGGGGCTACTGGTGCCTGCCACAACGCCCAGCTATTTTTTGTCGCAGTTTGGCCGGGGTCGGGTTTGAACCCGCCACCCTCAGTATATGGGGCCGGCACCCTACTCCCTGAGCCACAGGCGCTGCTCACCCAAAAACAATTCTAAGTGGTCTGAGGTTTGAGGCACACTGTCCCCCACAAGTGAGCCCCTTCTCCAGGGGCTCCGATCCCCAGGAGCTGTGCACGGCCAAGTCATTCCCTTTCCTGTGAGGATGACTCTGCGGTGGACAGCACTGACCGCTGGCCTGTCTGGGGAGAAGCCTCCAGGCACAGCATGGGTGTCCACCCCTCCTTCCACTGGTCAGGTAGCTGTTTTTGGACACATAATCTCCCAGCCAGCCAGGCAGCTTTTGCCCATTTCAGCTGCCTCACAAACCGAAGGTGAATAATTATCAGCCCCTTGTCCCCAGAGCCCTCCTGTGAGCTCCAGGCCCCATTCTCCCGCACCACGTCAGCCCATTCCTTCCCAGCCCACCCGGTCCCACAGGAAGCAGGACTCTGCTACAGGACCACTGTTCTGTGCTGACTGCAGGACACTGGACTGTGACCACCACCACAGGACACTCCAGGCGAGGATGCGCCCCACAACGCGGGGCTCTACTTCAGCCGCCGCCAGCACCGGCCTCTACTGCCCCTGAGCCACCCTGTCAGCAGCGTCGACTCAGGCTCAGACTCCCTCTGTTTCTGAGCAAGTTGGCCTGTGTGTCGCCACAGTGTCCTCTTGGCAAAGATCAGAAACCTGGTGCTTTCTTTTATCAGTGTAAACATGAGTGGGAGCTTTAGCCACAGAGTCGTCCCACCTGGATGTCAAGGCCATCTGCATCTGCCTGGAGTGTCCAGCCTTCTTGGAAGCAGCTCCCAGCTCCTCAGCCTCTCTCGGGCCCTGTCCGGCCCTGATGGCTTTCAGGGGCCAGCACCTGCTGCCCGGAAAGGCTGCTGTTTTTCCACAAACCCGGTATGTGGGTTTACTCGTGGCAGGCCTGCTGAGAGCAGTGTCCCTTAAACCTCAAGTTCAAGTAGTCTTGGTTTTGAGGCAATCCCGCCCTACCTGTGGGGCTGGAAAACAAAAGTGAAACTGTCTTCTCAAATGAAACCCTGCAGGCCCAGAGGCACAGACTGAGTCTGTGCCACTGGACACTCATGGGTTTGAGACAAATTGGGTCAGAATAGCAGCGGCTGCCCTTGAGTCTGGGGGAAGGGCCAGAAAACAAGGGCTCCGTGAGGGGAGTCAGTAGCCTGGATTTGGGTCCTAAGAGTGAGCAAGTTAGGGAAGCCGTCCGTCGGAGAGAGCAGGCTCCAGGCCGTGTCCTCGGAACCTGTGGTGGATGGGGACTGTGCTGCTTCCTTCCCACAGTCGTCATCCTGGGGTCATTCCAGAGCCATCCCAGAGTCATTCTGGAGCACCTCACACCGTAGTAATGGAGGAGAGAGCTGGGTTGTCCTCTGAGGCCTCCAGATCAAGCCAGGTGTGGCTGCCAACAGCCCCCTGGTTGCTGCTAGCTCTGTCTTGGGCTTCTTCCACCCTCCCAGCTACCACCAGTCGGCCCTGAGGCAGAGCCCCTGCCACGGTGTCCCCAGGCCTGCCTGACCCTTCCAGAACCTGCTGCCTCTGTCCCCTGGCGTGCCAGGAGCCTCTGAGACTCAGGGCCACCCTTAGCTCTGGCTTAGCCCTGAGCACAAACGATCTCCGTGTCATCTCCTCACTGTAGGGCCTGCTAAAGTCAAACCGTACCACGGCTCCACCAGGAAAGACCTCTGCCTTCCACCTTAGAGTCACAAGGGGACAAGCCCTGGGCTGGGCTGTTATCAGGTAAATCCTCACTATAGCCCTGCCCAGGGCAGAACAGGGAGGAAGAGTTCATTGGGCTATTTGCCAACAACCTGGGTAGAAGGGAGCAGAGAGGCCTTCAGAGCTCTGGCATCTGCACCATTTGCAAGTGAGCGTCCTGTAGTCACAGAGAACGTTACAACCCGTAAACAAGCACATTGGCTCACAAAGGAGGCACTGAGGACAGGGGGGAAAGAGGGACAGCGACAGCCCTCAGGCCAGGTCAGGAGAGAGGGACAGTCCCCAGGCTGTCAGTCAGACTGAGGGAAGCCACCCATTTTCTGAAGAGAGATGGTCAGGTGGGCCCGAGACAGGTGAGTGACCACACGCCCAGGCGAGGGGCACGGGGCACTGGCAGCACTGCCGCTGTGGCTCAGAGCTGAGGCCCTGACTGTGGATGGAACTTGTGGAGCCGGAAGATGCAGCAGAGCTGTGTCTGGCAGAGACGTGGGGCTGTGGACGCTGAGCTGTTCCCGGCACACCACCAGGCAGCTCCAAGTCTCACTGGGAGGTCTTGCTCTCTCTGTCCTCCCCCAATGACTCAGAGACATATATTTATGTGTGTGTATATGTCCTTTTCTTTATCCTCCTTTTTATTTTTTATTTTTTGAGACAGGGCCTCAAGCTGTCGCCCCGGATAGTGTCATGTCCTCATAGCTCACAGCAACCTCTATCTCCTGGACTCAAGCGATTCTCCTGCCTCCGCCTCCCAAGTAGCTGGGACTATAGGCGCCTGCCACAACGCCTGGCTATTTTTTGGTTGCAGCTGTCATTGTTGTTTGGAGGGCCTGGACTGGATTCGAACCTGCCAGCTCAGGTGTATGTGGCTGGCGCCTTAGCCGCTTGAGCCACAGGTGCTGAGTCTTCTTTATCCTCCTTTAAGCAAGTTTTGCCATCCCACTGTCATTCTTTGTTAATGAGGTAAACTAATATATTCTGACATGAGCCAATCTTCTGCATAAGAATTGTGTTCTTCCAGGAAAGTCTGTCATTTGTGACGATGTGAGGTGAGGGAACCTGGAAGACATTATGTTAATGAAGCAAGCTGAGCAGAGAGAGCTCAACACGGCAGGATCTGGAGCAGGTAACCTTGGGAGGAGACACGGGACCCTGAGCAGGTGACCTTGGGAGGAGACATGGGACTCTGAGCAGGTGACCTTGGGAGGAGACACAGGACCACGAGCAGGTGACCTTGGGAGAAGGGTGGCCATTACCAGAGGTTGGGGATGGCCTGGGGCAGCGGAGAGGCTGCTCACAGGGACAGCATCATAGTTAGATAAGGGTGTAGGGCTGGCAGCCTATGGCACAGCAAGGCGACTACAGTTAATATGTTTTATCTTTCAAAATAGATCAGAGATAATTTCAAATGTTCTTACCAAAGAAATGACAAATATTTGAGGTGATAAACATGGTAATTACTCATGCACACATTCCACAGGCATACATGTATCAAAATATCATTTTGTACTCTATAATATGTATAATTATTATGTGTCAATTAAAAATAAAATAAAGCCTTTAAAAATGAATTTTTTTATACCTTAAAATGCATGTTTTAGTAGAATCACAGACAAGGGCAGCTGACGGATGATGTGTGTGGAAGGCTATGTAAAACACGTGACTCACATCTCAGCCCCGTCTCGCTATCCCCCATCCCCCAGCATGCCTTGTCCGTGGTACCTGGAGTCACAGCAGAGCAGGAGCCTGTCAGAGGAGCTGTGGACCACCCCAGACCCACATCTGCTCCCTCATCTGACATCGGCTCTCGTCCTGCCATGCAGCTGTCTTTGGTGGTTGTCAGGGCAACTGTCAGGTGGTCAAGTCTGGGGTGCTGGCTGAGTAGCCCCATTTTCTAAGTTTCTGATATTGGAAGGTATCAATTCTGATATTGGAGACTGAGTGATGGGGACTTCACTAGGAAAAACACTGCTTTGTAAAGTCCCTTCTGATGACAAAGGGACAAAGCAGGGCTCCCAGGGGAGACATGGCCCACCAGCCCTCCCAGTCTGCCCAACATGGACGCCTGAGGTCTCTCTGGCTCATTGCTCCTCGCCAAGGAAACACCTTGGGTCCAGCAAAGAGTGGTGAAGAAGAGCTAAGTGTCCCGTGTTCAGAGGCTGCTCTCAGTGGTTTCCACAGCAGACAGCACTGCACCAGCCTGAGGACCCCTGGATCCTTGGTGAGGGGACAGGGCTGCGCTCCTGATGTGGGGAGAACGTTGCAGAGGGAGCTGCGTGAGAGGCTGCTCCTTCCAAGGAGCACACAGCTTTGTCACATCAAGAAGAGCTACGCTGCCTCGCAGAGGCGCAGACACACTGGAAACGCAGTGAACTTGGTGGGAGCTGGTGGTGGCAAAGTGGCTGTGAGACTAGAATGCTCAGCTCTGTGCCACTGGTGGCCATGAGAAAAGCAGATGCTGGGAAACTACTTTAAAAACCTTTCTGCAAAAGGATGGATGAAAACAGCTGCATGCAATTGAGAAGTGTCATTTTGTTAAGAAACATGAATGACAGGGCAAAAGGAAACTTGAATATGAATTTTTAAAAAGTCCAAGGGCCCTGAATGTGGGGAAATTTCCACTCCACCATTTTTATTTATTTATTTATTTATTTATTTATTTATTTATTTATTTTGCCTTATGACGTGCAAAGAAGTGAGGCTAGAATCAATCTCTGGTTAAGTGGACACCACAGATATTTAAACTTCAGAAGGAAAAGGAGGGTTATCAATGAACTGTGACAAAGATCATGGGCTCCTTATCTGCAAAAGGAGAGAATCTGTAATGAGGTGTGCGTGACAACCTGTGTGACAACCAGAGTTCATTCAGAAGGCAACAGGCAGCCAGCTCCCTCTGCACTCTGCCACCCAGCAACAGCCTGATTCCTCTGACATAATCACCTCCAGTTAGCAAACCTAAGGGAGTGAGGCTCTCTCTGCCTTTAGCAGGAACCAGGGCACTGGAAACGTCGCTGGAGGTGGATTGGAGGCCTGCAGCCCCCAAATGCTGCTGAGGTGCCTCTGGGTGGGGCTTTAACAAGCACCCAGGGTAAAGGTCCTAGGGTCTGAAACTGCTGTCTAAGGCTGTGGTCCTCAAATTACTGGTTTAGACTTATTAGTAGGTTCTTTTTTTTAAGACAGGGTCTTACTTTGTCGCACTCGGTGTGGCGTCACATCTCACAACAACCTCAAACTCTTGGGCTCAAGTGATCCTCCTGTCTCAGCCTCCTGAGTAGTTGGGATGACAGGTGCTGCCACAATGCCAGCTGTTTTTTCTATTTTTAGTAGAGATGAGGCCTCACTCTTGCTCAGGCTGGTCTTGAACTCCTGAGCCCAGGTGAGTGGGCTCCTGAATGCTAGGATTATAGTTGGGAGCCGCCAAGTCCAACCTATTATTAATAAATCTTACAATCAGCTTAATGTAATTTGCATTTGAAAAGAAACAAAAAACAGAAAAAATGTCCACGAATGCAGTGCAGTAAATGTTTAGATTCCCTACATACATAACTGTGGGGTGTGCAGGACTGGGGGCACAGTCAGTCCAGAACTCCACAGCTGACCGCTCCCCATAATGGCCTCTCCCTTCACCAATACCCCAACACTCCGCCCCTCACAGTGACCCCCTGCACTGATGCCCTCCCCACACTGAC
>CAUYPK010167837.1:0-16444 GCA_963574355.1 Loris lydekkerianus | reverse complement strand
TCTGTCCAGAAGACCAAAACTCACATTATAACAAAGATATTTGTACCAGAATGTTTGCAGCCCAATTCATAATTGCTAAGTCATGGAAAAAGCCCAAGTGCCCATTGATCCACGAATGAATTAATAAATTGTGGTATATGTGCACCATGGAATATTATGCAGCCTTAAAGAAAGATGGAGACTTTACCTCTCTCATATTTACATGAATGGAGGTGGAACATATCCTTCTTAGTGAAGTATCTCAAGAATGGAAGAAAAAGTATTCAATATACTCATCCCTACTATGAAACTAGTTTATAGCTTTCATATGAAAGCTATAACACAATTATAACCTAAGAATATGGGGAAGGGGGAGAGGGAGGGAGAGGGAGGAGAATGGGTGGAGGGAAGCCAAAAATTTTCCAGCAAACTGCAGAAAGTGCGCCCAGGCACAGACACATTTGGAATCTCAGGATCTGAATGTTGCTTGGGAAAGGTGAGGGGCTCAAGAAAGGCAGTGATAAGGATGAGATTTTCTAGGAACTCCTGGATGTGGCTGGGTGTTTCTGACTTTTCTGAAATAAAAACTGAGGTGTTCCTGAGAGCTCTAGTATCAAAAATAACTTTACTGAGTTCAAGATACATCACAACAAGGACCCAAGCCAAAGTATTAGGAGACCCCAGGGACACACAAATTTCCTTTCTGTCACTTCCTTACCATAATTTAAACCAGTAACCTCAGCCCCTCAATGAACCTGGTCTATGTTGGAGTGTGCCCCAGTCACACTGCAGCACAGCCCACTGCAGCACCATCCCCATCCCCCAACTGCAGTGTGAGGTCTTGACCGGAAAATCCCAGCCAGCCCTCCCCCTGAGTCCCCTATGATCACCTACTTTGATGTCTGTTCCAGCAGTGAGTCTCTTCCTGGTAAAATAGTGGTTTTTTCAAGTTTAAATACACACTACTAAGGCCCCCGCTATAGTCTGCTCATACCACCTAAATGCCAGGGCCTAGCTTTAGCCTAGTTTCCACTGCTTTTCATTAAGTTTTATCCAGACTTTGCCACTCTCTGATCCCAAAAGCCAACACCCTGCCTTCAACGACACACCAATGCTCAGCAGGTGCTCTTGCAGGTAACCTAGGCAATAATACCCTGAGGCCTCACCCTGGCTGCCTTCCTAAGAGCCCCTGAACTGCATCAAAGCAGGAAAAAAGTGATCCCAGAGGTGAATGTGGCAGCACCTTCCCCCCAGAAGTTGTTCAACACAGCCCAGGGACCCTTCCACTCCAGCATCAAGTGGCCTGGGTAGTTGTGAGACTGCCCTTGATAATCAGTAATGCACACTCAACTTGTCTTCAAGTGGGGCCTGCACACCGCTGCTGCACCAATGAGTCATAAGGTCTGAGGCACCAATAGCCCAAAGCCCCTTCTGACAGGGCATCCAGTGAAGCTGCGAACTAAAATCCCAAATCCTTGTTTGAAAATGGTGAGAGAGGCTCTCCAAGGGCCCAGGGAATCCACAAATGGATGCCCCAGAATTCAAGGTTTCTATGTTCACCTAACAATCGCCTAGGTCTCATTGGATGGCAGCATAACTGTTGAAGGTTGACAAGAGGAGGGAAGGCCTAATTTCCAGGAACGCCACATATTCAGAGTTTGCAACTTGGGGAGGTTGACATGAGTTGAACTGTCTTGAGAAACCACGAGAGGGAGCAAGCCTTGCGGGAGGGGGCATCCCAATCCCGTAGCTCCGTAGCTCCGTCACAAGAACTGCTGAGGGGCTTCTCTGGCAGCTTTTTGGGGGAAAGCAGGTAGCTCCTCTGACTTCTTTGAGCTCACAGGCGACCCATGCCTGGGGTCTTGCGGCCAGGGCCTGGAGAGCAAAGGCTATGCCACCAACCCTATTGGTCTTAGGGGAGGAGACCAAGTCAGCTTCAAGTGAAAGAGGGAATGACTGGCCATTCCAGCTTAAGGCCTTACTAGGCACCCCACGGATAGCGGAAAGGCACCGAGTGCTGGGTACAGCAAGGCTGAGGTTGGCAGTGGCACAGACTTAGCTGCAAGGCCTTGCCTGCCTGCCGCCTCACAGGGAGGAGACAGTAGAGACTGCCTCCCTGCTTGCTTTCGGACTCAGTTCAGAGAGCATGGATATCCATTCCCTTCCCCTGAGCAACAGGGGACTGCCGGCCTGGGTGGGCCATAACCACCGCCAGCAGAGAAGTGCACGCCCACCCCCACTCGGACTCCCTCACTCCCTATCTCTACTGCAGACACACATGCCTGCCGTGTGTTTGACTCTTCTCACAGAGTAACCGAGGTCCCTAAAGTGTTCTCGATAGAAAACATATCTGCTCCCCCGAAGGAATGGGGCAGCTGCAGAGATCCATAGTGCATCTCTCAAAGCCTGCCCTGCCTCCCAGCTCTCTCTTCTCTCCACGACTTCCCCCTCCACTGTGCTCCCTCTCAATTCCACAAATATTTTTTTCCAGCACGAACGGGAAAAGTAAATGGGCAAACAAATCTGAAAGGTGCGTCTGGATTTGTCCCGGGGCAAAATAGTTCATTGCTTTCCAGTGATCAATGAATGTCCCAGTTCGCACCTCCAGGACGTGCAGCTAGTCTCCACAGTCAGAGCCTGCTGAAAGCCCCCCAACCCACACCCTAGCAGGACCTTGGACTAGGGAGAGGGGAGGAGTAGGAGCTGCTTGTTGGAGGGGTGCCTTGGACTAGGAGGTGTGGGGTTGGCCGCAGTGAGAACGTACACCCTTGCTCAGAATGCCAGGTGGGGCGCGTAGGACAACTCACCTGCTTGGAACTCCACTTGGCGATTTTTCTCTTTTTCCTCCTCTAGCAGCATGGAGTAGAGGATCCCAACGGAGTTATGGATGCCGAAGATGGAGCCGTTGCACCAAGTGGCAGCAAACACCACCACCCAGCCAAAGCCACCTTCCGGAGGCTGAAAGCTGCGCGCAGTGCCGCGGGTCTCCACTGTGAGCGCGGGCTCGGGTTCGTGCACCGGATCGGACTCAAACTCCAGCTCCCGCAGGGATTCAGGGTCGGGTAGGGGCTGAGGCTCCCGCTGGGGCTCTGGCAGGGGCACTGGCACCGACTTGGGCTCGGGCTTGGGCTCAGGCTCGGGCTCTAGCTCCCGCTCTGGGCTATCCACTGGCTCTTGCTTTTCCTGGTCTGCCTCCTGCAAGGGCCCCTTGGCTTCCTCGCTCCCTCGGCTTTGCAGCGCCATCGCGGCAGGGGACTGTGGCTGCTCGGAACCAAGGAGCCGCCGTGTGGCTGGAACTTGTTTCGGTGGCCGCGGCTGCTGCTACTGCAAGGGTTGCTGCTGCTGCTGCCTCCTCCTCCAGGTTCAACGCCCCAGCTGGGCCAGCCCGTCCCACGACAGATGGTTCCTTGAGCCCTCTCCTCCTCCTCTCCCTTTCAACCCCCCTCCTCCTCTCCCCATGTCATCTCTCTCTCCTCCCCCTCCTCCTCCCTCCCACCTCTTCCTCTCTCAACAGGCAGCGGCTACAGCCTCCCTCTTCTCCCCAGCCCTTCCTCCTCTTACTCGATTACCTACTCTAGCCGCTGCTACCTTCCCCAGCTCCCTTTCCAAACTACTGAATCTTGTCTTCTTTGTCTAAATTTCCAGTACAGGAAGAGTTAAAACGGGTAATTAAAAAAAAAAGGAAGGCACAGATTATCCTCTTCTCCTGACCTCTCCTCCCCACAGGCTCCAGAGACTGCATCGATCAATCCCGAGTCTCCAGAGAAGACCCCGCCTGTTCTTCGCTCCCGTTCCCTTCTTCCTCACAAACAACTTGCTCCTGGGGTGGCCTCGGGAACCCCAAGAGAAGAGCTGACCCTTGAGGGACCACCACTCTACTCGCGGGAGTCCCTATGTCCCCCGGGTGGGCTTGAAAGGGTGACCTGGAGAGGACAGCCTGGGTTATGGACAAAGGGTAGACACAATCTTCTGGAGACTCTGGACTTATCCCCCATCCCACAGTCCTGCATACCCCCGAGTCTCCCCCTGCCCCCACTCTTCCCGGCAAATCCCTGCCGGGCCCAGAGGGGAGGAGGAGGATCGTCAGCTAGAGCCCGCCTCTCTGGGCAATCAATCGGCGCTTTGTTTGCGCCAATCTGGAGCCCAGAGGAGCTGCAGAGGGCCGGGGCTGGGCCAGGGGCTGGGCCAGGGGCTGGGCCAGGAAGGGAGGGAGGTACCGTGGCACTAAAGGGGGCTGGGCCCAGACCAGAGCAAGAGCCGGAGCTCAGTTCCAGCTCCTCCTAGCTCTCCGTCCAGAGTTGGGGAGGTAAGAGTCCTGCCCCGGTACAACCACCGGTTTTGGTTCGGGCTACCCCGCCCTCCGACATCCCGGCTGGGCTGATCCTTTGGGCCTCGTCCAAGGCTTTTCAATTGCTCGGGATTCAGAAGAGCTACAAGTGGAGAGATGTCTTCCCAGCACCCACCACCCCCTCCCGTCCACCTACCTCGTGCATGCAGACGTGGGAGTCACACTGAAAGTCCCAGACTCAGGCCCCAGCCCTGCTGAGGGTAAGGGAGAGCTTGTTCTCCAACAGATTGCACAGGACTCGAGTGAGGGAAAGAGAGGATCTGTCCTGAGGGAGGCCAGGGGTGCCCAGCTTCAGCCATCGAGCAGGCCTTGGCATTCCCAGGAAGCTCTGTCTCCCTTACTAAAGGTTTTTGCATCTAGTGAAGTAATTATGGTACTGTTAACTAAGAGACCCAGCTCTTCAGCAAGTGGACGAGTGCCAGGACCTTTCTACCCAGCATCTCAACCTTCCTGCTAGGTGAAAGACTGAAGGGCCAATGGAAATGCAGGCCCAAGCTGCCTGGCTGCACTGAATGCCAACAGAACAGTCATTAAGCACGTGAGGCCTGGCTGATCTGGGTGGGAGGGTAGAAGGTCCTGAGGGGCTTGCATTGGCCTGAGAACCAGCCAAATTTACAAATCACAGGGTGAGGGAATAGAGGTTGTCTCTGGATGCCCTGAGGTTAAGTGTTTTTACCTGCTTTTTTACAGAAATGAAAACTGGGGCTCAAAGAGTTCAAAGCATTTATTAGCCTAAGGCCATGGAGAAAGTCAAAGACAAGCTAGAATTCAAAGCAGGTCTCCACACAGCAAAGTCTCATGAATCTGGTGCTTCATCACAGGACCCTAGGATTTAGTGATTCCCCAGCTGAGGGAACTGGGAGGAAGGCAGGATCTGACTAAGATATCACAGTAGGTTTCTGGAGGAGGTGGTATCCAAGATGGGCCTTAAATGTCCAGTAGCATTTTAACAGGCTAGGGGTTAGAGTGGTCCTCTGACTCAGAACTTGCCCTAAGCTCAAGTAGAAGGACTCTACTCATAGAAAAAGGGAATTAAAGCTAATAAGGCTAAAAGGTTAATATGCATGGTACATCTCCCAGGAAATGTTTACATTTTAATAAAAATACATAATGTTTCAGCACACAGCCATGGACATTATTGGCACTAGGACTTAAGATTTGCTTTTTTGTCTGGCATCTCACCATACACGTGACCAGCTGTTGCCCCACTAGCTTGGTATTCACTTTCAGGGAACCTGATTGAGACCCTAAGAGGAATTATTTTCAATGCCAGAACTAGGAATAAACCCTGGAATCTTATACCCCATCTAGATCTATGTAAATTCTATTTCCTTTATTCTTTAAATAGTGTTTTAGATCAATGGAATGGGGGTATGAGTGGGGGAATGACACTCAGTGAGAATCTCCCGTTAGCTAGGGTAGGCCCTTCACATACAAGATCTCATATAATCATAATAACACTATAGGTTGGGATGATTTTTGCCATTTTATAAAGGAGGAAACAGAGGCTCCAAGAGGTTGACATTCTTTTAAGTCTGCAAATCCAGTAAGAGTTAGAAGAGGGATCTTTGCTCATTTGTGTGAGTTTCAAAGTATATGACTTGCTCAGAGGATGGGATTTTGTAACTGCCATCCTACCATTCTAGCAATGTGTGCAGTAGCTGTCATTTCTCCCTTTTTTAGAAGGTACTTTAATAGTGGCCAGAGCACTAGAATCAGGGGACCTGGATTCTAACCTTGGTTCTTCCATTCTATGCTTGTATGATCTGAAGCAATTTGTTTTCCCTTTCTGAGCCTCAGTTCCTTTATCTGCAAAATAGAATCAATACTTAATTACCGGAGTTATTAAATACCTTTCTGAGTGGTATAAGTTTTATTTTGGATACGCAAGATTGCCACTAAAGATTTTTGAGTAGAAGAGTAACATCAGAGCTGCATCTTAGAAAACTGTAGTGACAGTGTGGAGAATGGCTTGGAAAAGAAGTGAGGAAACTAAGCAAGCAGTGGACCAAGTAAAACAATATTGATGATCTGAAATAGGGCACTATCAGGATGGAGACAAAGGGATGACTCCATGAACCATTGTTATGGTAGAGTTGATAAAACATATTTTGGTAGTGAGGGAAAGGGAAGAAGGTGACATTTCTTCGTTAGGTGAAGGAAAGAATGGCAATAGTGTTAATGGAGATTAGGTATTAAGAGCTGAATCAGGTCTGAAATGCCTGCAGCTTCCTGTCTCATCTCCCACCAAATCTTAAATGATTCTTCATTTGACTTTTAAGTTTAAATTCTTCAGGCAAGGCTCAGCACCTATAGCTCAGTGAGTAGGGCACCAGCCACATACATCAAAGGTGGCAAGTTCAAGCCTGGCCCAGACCTGCTAAACAACAGTGACAACTGCAACCAAAAATAGCCAGGCATTGTGGTGGGTGCTTGTAGTCTCAGCTACTCGGGAGGCTGAGACAAGAGAATCGCATAAGCCTCTGCCCCTAAAAAAAAATTCTTCAGGCTGGCATAAAAGTTCCTTTATGATTTGGGATCAGGCTCATTTGTTTGTTCATTCATTCATTCATCAATCAAACATTTACTGAGAGCTTCTATATGCCAGGCTCTGTACTACATATGAAGGACATAGAAATAAAAGACCTGGTGCCTATTTCTTTTTTCTTTCTTTCTTTCTTTTTTTTTTTTTTGTAGAGACAGAGTCTCACTTTACCGCCCTCGGTAGAGTGCTGTGGCATCACACGGCTCACAGCAACCTCCAGCTCTTGGGCTTCCGCGATTCTCCTGCCTCAGCCTCCAGAGCAGCTGGGACTACAGGAGCCCACCACAATCCCTGGCTATTTTTTTGTTGCAGTTTGGCCGGGGCTGGGTTTGAACCCACCACCCTCGGTATATGGGGCTGGCGTCCTACTCACTGAGCCACAGGTGCTGCCCTCTGTTGCCTATTTTTAAAGTGCTCATATTCAACCTCTCTAACACTACTGTCTGTTATTTTCTCTCCATCCTTTTCTCCCATTCACACCAGGCTCCAAACACATGGGATTTCTTACTGTTCATGATTTATTGGCTCAGTCATCAAGCAGCTAGTGTATGCCATTCACTAAGTTAGGTACTGTGGACACACAATGGTCCTTGTCCTCATGAAGTTTTCATTCTAGTCAAAAATATTAATAATGACTACCATTTATTGAATTTGATTCCTGAAAATTGGGGGAAGGGATTTTGATACTGAGGAGAAGGGGAGAATATCAAAACAAGAAACAAGGTTGAGAATAAGGTGATAGAAATAGGGCAAGGGTCTTGAGATAGATAGTTTACAAGTCTCTAAATTCAGACTTGTTCAACAAACATCAGCAACAGCAACAGATCTTTAGTGAACACCTACTATGTACAGATTCAGCAGCTTGGCTCATGTTCACAAGAAGTGAGTGAGGTCTGGCCCATGTAGCTCTTTAAATTTGACTTATCTGAGTATAGGCTTTGGAAAAACCCCAGTGGAGGTCTGTGGTTTATACTGCAAGTGAGAGACTATGCTTTTCTTCTGTTCCTAATAGGAAGGAGACTGCAATAGAGTCATTCCAATTACTTATGCCCTTCATCATTCATTTTAGGGGGCGAAACAGAGCAATGCTTCCCTAAACTGGTTGCACATCAAAATCCCTTAAAGAGTTTTCTAAAAGTAATGACTCCTGGGTCCCACTCCACACTTGCTGACTCAGAATATCTGGGAGTGGGGGCCATAAATGTCTAGTTTTAACTAGACCTCTAATAATATTAATGCATTGCTAGGTTTGGAAACCACTAGACCAAAACAATAATTCCCCAAGATTTGAATCTCAAATACTAGTAACATTTCTAAAAAATCTCCCTAAAACTTTGAGGACCAACATGAAGATATAAACTTTTAATGTTGTCATGTGAAGACATGTGTTATCACTATCATGTCATTAATGAAATGATATTCTAACACCAAATTCTAGAAAATGTAAAAGAACATAGTCCTTAACTAAGGGAAATCTTTCTGAAGAGATTTCAATTGGCAACAATTTTTCTCATGTGTCACTAACTGTCATGGGTATGCAAATTATTGCTTGAGGTTTCCTGGACTAGATGACCTTTGAAAATCCCTTTTATCCCTAAGTTCTTTATTTTAAGCTAAAGGCACACTGTTGCCTTGGACGTCTCCTGTTTGCTAATAAAATTTTTTGACTAGAATTAACTTCACTAGGTCATTTGCATCAGTCCCTGCCCTGTGCCCAAATCACTCCAACTACTTGAAAATAGACGATGTATTGAGAGCATTTTTAAGAAGGTGAATACATAGTTTCCCCCTCTTTCACTCACTTTTCTTCATTTATCTTTATGAGAGTAAGTTAAGAGTTTTGATGATATAGCATCACCTTGTACTTGAGAACCAAGTGGGATTGATTGTGAAAAGGTGCCAGAGTGCTCTAGTAGTGGCAAGAGAAGACTGGTTTTACTGTCCGTAATCAAGAAGAGTACTGGGAAATGGATTTGTGGTTTGGGTTGTTTGGGGCTTTTTTTTTTTTTTTTTTTTTTTAGACTAAGTCTCACTTTGTTGCCCAGGGCTAGAGTGCCATAGTGTCAGCTTAACTCACAGCAACCTCAAACTCCTGGGCTCAAGTGGTCTTCCTGCCTCAGCCTCCTGAATAGCTGGGACTACAGTTGCCCACCACACTGCCCAACTAAGTTTTCTATTTTTATTAGCATTTTTTAATTTTTTCTATTTTTAGTAGAGATTAAGTCTTGCTTTTGCTCAGGCTGGTCTTGAACTCCTCAGCTCAGGTAATCCTCCCATCTCAGCCTCCCAGAGTGTTCAGCCTTGGGAAATGGATTTGAATGTTAACACCTTCTGATGGCCAAAGTGGAAGCAAGGAAGGGAAAAGATTTTGGATATAGCCTGATTTCAGCTAGAACCAGAGGGCTATTCATAATGATAGGTGCATTTAAAACAAATCAATTGGCCATACGCATGAAACCTGCTTCCTGAATGCCAAGGAAACAACCTAATCAATAGTTTTTCTATTATTAAAGTAGGCATAGAGGGGAAAGATGACAGAAACAGCAGTAGTGTTGTGGAAAAGAGAGCATTAATACTTAACCCTTTGAGGGTTGGCATAAAAGGCCAAAGCTTAAAGTGAGAAAAAAGGTGAAATGGATTGGTTTCTTGATCCTATTCAAGGGAGAAATGTGGAGCAAGTTTTATTTTAGCCTTTTATTAATTCATTTTTTATTCATTTATAAGATATGTATTGAAAGCCTCCTAGTGCTAAATATTGTGCTAGATCCTAAGAAGTTTCCCATCCTGAAAAGTAGAACCTTTGCAAGACTGGAACAGGTGTCTCAGGTACATGGTTACAATACAGTATAAGGATGGGCTTTGCCCTTGTTACATCTCAATCTCTTCTTGCAGCTTGACCTTGGGCACAGTATAAGCAATAGTGTTTTCTTGTCCTTAGCATTTAATACAATGTCTTATACAAAGAAGGTACTCGATAAGTAGATATAGAAATTAGTAAATTTACATACTTTTAACAAAGTCTTAGCTTTTTCATATGTAAATAATAGGGATAAGGCCTATCTTTCAGGTTTGTTCTGAGGATTCAAAAATAAATTATGGAAAGCACCTAGTATGTAGTAGGTGCTCAATAAATGTTAGCATTAAGATGGTTTGAAGATTGCTTTGATTGGAATATCCTCATTTTGCAGATGGGAAAACTAAAGAGGGAAAAGGTAACTTCTAAATTAAGCTTTTCTTACAAATTACCTCAAACCATTGTGGAAGGTGATATGATATACATACATATGAGGCATGAGGCATCATTTTGCAAATAGAGAAATTGACACAGAGAAAGATTAAATAATTTGCCTAAATACCTATGATTCACACTATTGCATTCCAGAGTGATTTTAATCACTACACTTCTCTATCAGAGCACTAATAAAATTATATTAAAATGACCCATTTTACATGTCTCCCCATTAGAACTTAAATTCCTTGATGGTAGGAACAATGTCTGACTTCCGCTGTAGATATGCATTTATTCAACAAGTATTTTTGAACAACTATTATACACCAGGACTTGCTAGCCCCAAAGGGTAGTCTTGAAGTCAAATTATCTAGCTCTGTGGTGCTGCTGTTGTTCATTTCCTTTTGTTATTTCCTTCCCTTTACTAATGTCTTCTTGAACATTTCAGCTTAGTCTCATCTGTTCTATGCGATATTAGGTTCTGTGCCCATACTTGGATCAGGCTGTTAATGTAGAATAATTGGCAAGAAATTCTGGGGAGAAAGTGAAGTGTCAAAGACATGATGATAATATCTGGGAATTCCTCACCATCTGGAGAAGCTCCTTTTAGTAAAGGCTTTGGGGTATTGCATCTGGTAGGATTTTTGTTTTAATTTTGTTTTATTCAATTTAGGAAGTGTTCTGGCTTTGTAATACCCTTGTAATACCTTGTTCCTCTCTCCTTTGGCTCTCTAAAAATTCAGTTCAGATAAAAAGATCAGTCACACATACATCCAGAAAGATAACTCCCCTGGCAACAGGTCATTGGTAGAGACAGTAACTGCTGAAGAGGCCATAGGACAGCAAGACGAGGTAAACCTGGGGTGGGGCATGGTGGGGGTCAGGGTAACCAAGGGAAAGCTGGAAGTTGACTTTGCATGTCTGTGTTCTCTGACATTGCCTGGTCTACCTCCTTAAGGTTGACTTTTCAGACTCCAAGATAGCCACAGACCTAGGGCCTTAGAAACCCCAAGGCTATTATATAGCAAGTTTCTAGAGAGCAAGAGATAGGAATATGAAACAGTGGTGTAATTTGGGGCCAGAATCAGGTGTCAGCAACTGAGTTGAAGCAGAATAACTAGTATGCTCTGGTCCAAGGGCCAAATTTCAGGTTCAACTTACTGAACCTGGAGAAGAAGAAAGCCAATTAAAGGGTAGGAAAAATCATTCAAATGGAACAGGAGCAAGGGTGCAAGGAGCAGATGCAAGGGAGTTGGGTGGACAGTAAAGACAAGAAGGAGGCAGTTTATTTCTCTCCTTCAGTACATATTTACAAAGTTCCTTCTGGGCCTGATTAAACTCCATTTTCCCAGGGCTTCTTTTTGGATGAAGGAGGAGGCAAAGGAAAAGGAATTCATTTTGTTGAAACTTTCTCAGACTTGGAGATGTTAATTGACTTACCAAAGGTCATACTGTAAATGAGATCAGGACCCTTTGTCTCTTAGCTCCTAGCCACAGACACTCTTCCATGCCACACTACCTCCTATTATGTCATTTGATGGTTTAAAAATCTGAGATGATTTCTCACTGCCTAATAAAGTACAAACTCCTGAGCATGCCACCTTAGGTCCATCATTATTCTGAGCCTGTTAAACTCTCCAATTGTTTCCTGGACCACTTCTCACAAGTGAGATTTAAACTCAAGTCTTGCGGATCTCTCTCCCGTATCACTGCTCCTAAATCCCCTTATCTCCTTTTTCCTGATTTCCCCCCACCAACAAATTGAAAGAATTTTACAGTGAGCGCTGTATACCCACCCCTGGATTCTACCATTTTTCCTTTGTTTTCTTTATCACATACTTGTCCATTTAGCCAACTCTCCATCAATCCATCTTATTTTTATGCATTTCAAAGTAAATTAAAGGTAACAGTACATATCCCCTCAATACTTCTGTGTCCATATTATTAATCAGAATTCAATGTTTATAGTTTTTTCTTTTGAGTTAAAATTTACATGCAAAAAATGCAAAACTCATAAAGGAAAATTTGCTGAATTTTGAAAAATGCGTACAACCGTGTGATCCAATTTCCTATAAGATAGAGAATATTATAATCATCCCCAGAAATTTCCCTCATGCCGCTTCTCAGTCAAATTCATCCCCACTCCAGAGCCACCAAAGATATGTTGTGTCAGTTCTAGAGCTTCATATAAATTGAGTCATACAATATGCAGCCTTTTGAGTTTGACATCTTTCACAACATATTGGTTTTGAGATTCAGCCATGTTGTGTTGGGAATTCCATTGTATTTGTTTATCCATTCACCAGTTGATGGATGTTTGGATTGTTTTTAGTTTGGACCTATTTTGAATAAAACTGCTAAGAACATTTGTATGCAAGTCTTTTTATGGCAATATTGACATTTGGGGGGAGCAGATAACCAAAACTGAAACTATCAAGTCATGGGTTAACTGCATAAGAAACTGCCAGAATTGTTTCAAGAGAAGTTGTTCCATTTTACACTCCCATCAGAAATATATAAGAGTTCCAGTTACTTCACATCCTCATCAAATGCTTGGTATCTTCATTTTTGCAAATGAATTTACTTTGTCATTCTAATAGACTTATAGTGATTTGAACTTGCAGTTTCCTGAGGACTAATGGTAGTATTTTTTTTAATGTCTGTAATGGCCATTCATATATCTTTTGTGAAGTGTCTGTTTAAATATTTTGTGATTTTTCTTTTTTTTGACAGAGTCTACTATGTCACATTGAGTAGAGTTTCATCATGTCACAGCTCACAGCAACCTCAAACTCTTGTGCTTAAGTGATTTTCTTGCCTCAGCCTTCCAAGTAGTTGGGTCTACAGGTACCCACCACAATGCCTAGCTATTATTTTGTTATTGTTGTCATTGTTTTTATTTTAGCAGGCCCTGGCTGGGTTTGAACCCACAAGCCCTGGTGCATGTGGCCAGTGCCCTAACCACTGACCTATGGGCTCCAAGCTTGTGTAATTTTAAATTGGACTTTTTTTTATTATTGAGTTGTACATACCCTAGATACCAGCCCTTTGCCATATATGTCTATTTTCTCCTAGTCTATTATTTGCCTATTGATTTTCCTTTAAAAAAACATATTTCATATTACAATACATTATAGAAAACAACATAAGCCATGAAAATAACATGAGTAAAATTATATGGGTGAGCGATAATACACAATTTATAAACCATGTATCTACGAAGAATTCATATCTAGAATATATAAAGAACTCTTAAGTTGAATAGTAATTTTCTTGACAATGTCTTTTGATCAGCAATTTTAAATTCTGAAGAAGTCTAATTTGATCCTTTTGATGTTGTTGTTTGGGCTTTGCTTTCTGTGACTTATTTAGAAATTTTCACCTATGCCCAAGTTATATTCTACTATTTGGGCTTTTGATCGATCTCAAATTAATCTTTGTGTATGGTTTAAGGTAAGAGTGGAGGTTCATTTTTTTTCCATATGGATATCCAATTACTCTTCTACTATTTGTTGAGAAGACTTCCATTTCCCCATTAGATAGTTTTTCTTTCCTACATTTTTGTTGTTAGCTCTTTTATTTAGAACTACTAGGTCGGGCAGGATTAGAGGACACGGTAGCAGAGGGCAGTGCAGAACCAGCATTGTCTGTTTGAGCTCTTCCAGGAGTGAACCGACATGGCTGTGGCTTTTCGGAAGGCGGCTAAGTCTCGACAGCGAGAACATCGAGAGCGAAGCCAACCTGGCTTTCAAAAACATCTGGGCCTGCTGGAGAAAAAGAAAGATTACAAACTTTGCGCAGATGACTACCATAAAACACAAGAATACCTCAGAGCTCTCCGGAAGAAGGCTCTTGAAAAAAATTCAGATGAATTCTACTACAAAATGACTAGGGTTAAACTCCAGGATGGAGTTCATGTTATTAAGGAGACTAAGGAAGAAGTAACTCCAGAACAGCTAAAGCTGATGAGAACTCAGGATGTCAAATATATAGAAAAAAAAGAGTTGCAGAAGCTAAGAAAATTGAAAGACTAAAATCAGAGCTCCATCTGCTGGATTGTCAGGGGAAGCAACAAAATAAGCATGTGTTCTTTTTTGACACCAAAAAGGAAGTTAAACAGTTTGATATTGCAACTCACCTGCGTCCGGCTCCGGAACTAGTCGACAGAGTCTTTAATAGACCCAGGATAGAGACAATGCAGAAGGAAAAAGTGAAAGGCGTCACTCATCCGAATCGACTTAAGCGGATAGCTAAAGAAAGGGAAAAGCAATATAACTGCCTGACACAGCGGATTGAGCGAGAGAAGAAATTGTTCGTTATTGCACAGAAAATTCAAACACGCACAGATCTTCTGGATAAAACTCAGAAGGTGAAGGTGAAGAAAGAAACAGTGAATTCCCCAGCTATTTACAAATTTCAGAGTCGTCGAAAACGTTGACACATCATAGATAAGCCTTGTCTTTCTGCATCAAAAATAATTCTGTTTTCCTAGTAACTTCAAATCCCTTTAGTCCAAATAGTTTTTCTCTTTGTAACCATAATTTATTGTCAGTCTAACATTTGATATCTTTTTGTGAACAACATTATATCTTCTTCCCTTCTGGTACTGTTTCTGGTTTGTGAAATCAGTCTTATTTTTATACACATAATTTTATTTATTTTATTATGAAAGTTACAGAATTCCATAGTGAATTTGGAAAATAGATTAATTCATTCCTAATCCCAATGCTTATTCAAGAACAATACATTTTTTATTGCATATTTAACTGTGCTAGGAGTTAGAGCTATGGAGGTGAACAATTATTGTGAGCATTCTGGTTTATTTCCTTTGTTTTGTAAAGCTATGCATCAGTTTTTGTGTTTTATAATTGTAATTATAGTAAACAATATTATGTCTCACTTTTTATTAAATCATTAGTTCTTTTCCATTTTGTTAAATCACACAAGTTTTTAAAAGTAATATGTGCTCACAGTAAAAATTAAAATAAATATTATTTTTAATGATTGCAAAAAAAAAAAGAACTACTAGGTCATTAGGCATGCATATCTTTGCATTTTAGTAGATGTCAGTTTTCTGAAGTAATTATTTCACTCTCACTAGTAGTTGTTATACATTCTCAATAAAACTTTGCATTGCATGCCTTTTTCATTTTATGAATTCTGGTGGCAAAAGACAGTGCATTTCCCTGATTAAAAAGTTGAGTACCTTTTCATATGTTTATCAAACATTTACTTATCCTCTTGAAATTGTCATCCCATTCTGGTGGGTGATTCACCTCCCTTTTTACTTACTAAAAATCTATTTCACCTTCAAGGTCCAGCACAAATGTCACCTTGTTAGCAAAGCTTTCCCCAAATCCAAGGCCGTATAAATTTTTTTTTATTGTTTGGGATTTATTGAGGGGACAAAGAATTAGGTCACACTGATTGTATTTGTTAGGTAAAGTCCCTTTTATAATTGTGTCCTTCCCCCAAGAGGTGTGCCATACACCATGACCCCCCAACCTTCTCCTTCTTATCTTCTCCCCAGTCCCTCATTCCCCTACTCCTACCATGTATTAAGTCATCTACTGCCTTCATATTAGAATTGAGTACATTGGATTATTGCTTCTCCATTCTTATGATGCTTTACTAAGAAGAATGCATTCCACCTCAATCCAAGTTAATACAAAAAATGTAGTCTCTATCTTTTTAAATGGCTGAACAATATTCCATTGTATACATACACCAGAGCTTGTTAACTCATTCCTAAGTTGGTGGGCATTTAGATTCTTTCCACATTTTGGAAATTGTAAATTGAGCTGCCAAAAACAATCTAGTGCAAATGTCCTGATAAAAAGATGTTCTTTCTTCTGGGTAGATGCCCAGTAATGGGATTGCAGAATCAAATAGGAGGTCGAATTTAAGTTCTTTGAAGATTCTTCATACTTCCTTCCAAAATGGTTGTATTAGTTGGCAGTCCCATCAACAGTGAAAAAGAGTTCCCTTCCCTCCACATCTGCACCTTTGAGACACTGTTATGTGGACCATTCTCATGGTGGTTAGGTGATATCTCAGACTTGTTTTGGTTTGCATTTCTCTAATAATTAGGAATGATGAGCACTTTTTCATATGTTTGTCAGCCATTCATCTGTCTTCTTTTTTTTTTTATTTTTGATTAGTGTTTTTTTTTATTCATTCAACAAACATTTATTGAGTGTCCTTTTTTTTTTATTATTATAGATAAAAATATGCACCATAGATGTGGCCCAACCCATCACCCTCCCTCCACCCAAACCTCCCCCCTCCCTTCCCCTTCCTTGGTCCTTTCCTCATAGTCTTTGAGGTATAGTTGGGTTATAGC
>CAUYPK010167836.1:0-62166 GCA_963574355.1 Loris lydekkerianus | reverse complement strand
GAGCGAGCGGCGGGCGCTGCGGTCCCGGCTCCACCCCCCCGCCGCCCGCCCCGGGGCAGGCCCCCCCCCCCCCCCCCCCCCCGCCCCCCCCCCCCCCCGCCCCCGCCCCCCCGCCCCCCCCCCCCCCCCCCCCCCCCCCCCCCCCCCCCCCCCGGCCGCCCCCCCCCCCCCCCCCGGGGGAGAGCCTGATCGTAACCTACTTTCACTTTTCAAGGCTTTTGAGAGGTCAGGCTAGAGCAGGTACTTAGGGGTGGTCCACAGTTGAGGTCTCCTAAGACCTCTTAGTCCAGGATGGGTGAAGTATGGCAGGAGAGGCAGGCCTAGGCAGAGGAAGCTCAGGTGATGAGGTCCCCATTGTCAAAGGCATGCAAGTGCAGCACCAAGTGAGCTGACCTGGGGGTCTGGTCCCTGCAGCAGGATGGGCTCCAAGTCTCCAGGCAACACCAGCCAGCCGCCAGCCTTCTTCAGCAAGCTGACAGAGAGCAACTCTGCCATGGTCAAGTCTAAGAAGCAGGAGATCAACAAGAAGCTCAACACCCACAATCGGAATGAGCCTGAATACAGTAAGGGGCCGGCCAACTCCCCAGGGAAGCCCGGGGCTCCTCGTGGGCATGTGGTCTGCCTTGGGGGCTGGGGCTCCTGGCAGCAGAAGTGGACCTGCTGGCCCTGGCCCTTCACCCCATGTCTAAGGAACTCTGGGACCAGCTCTTAATTTGCTAATCTTTCAGGCAGAGAATGGCACCTAGAATAGCACTCAGCACTTAGTAAGCACCCAGTTAATATTCACATGAGTACTAGGGACCGTGGACTGGGTCCCCTATATGAGGACCAGGCACCTCCCTTCAGCAGCATCCATTGCCTGTGTGGTTTTGCTCCTGTCTATGTGGTTGCTGAACGTGAATCTGTAGCTCACTGGAAGTGGGAGCAGGTGGGCAACTGGATGGAGAATCTGTCCCAGTCCTTGGCCTTGAGAAGTCTCATCCACAAGAGGAGTTTAGGCAGATCATGGGGATGTCTCCCTTTTGGGCCTTGTGGCAACCTTGCCAGTAGTCATTGGCCCAGGCTGGTGACTCCAGAGGCTTACTAAGTGTAGCCCACAGGCAGCCTCACCCCCCACCCTCTCACAGGGCACTGATTAGATACACAGAACCTCAGGCCCTGCTCAGAACTACTGTATCCAAATATGTGATGAACAAGATTCTCCAGGTGACACAGGTGCACCTAGCCTAGACCACACTCCAGGGGCTAGGTCGTTTCCCAGGACCTGGGGCCTATTGGCCTCACCCACCTTGTCACCCCCCTTTCCAGATATTGGCCAACCTGGAACTGAAATCTTCAACATGCCTGCCATCACCGGAGCAGGTAACCATCCAGCTTGGGCTCCACGGCTACCTGGGCCCCACCTACCCTCCTCACCCCTGTCCCAACCATTTGGTTGAGAACAAAGCAGTCTGGTCACAACTTACCCTGCCAGAGGATCCGGAGTCACACAGGCAGGGAAGCATTGTTACTTTGAAGGAACCCTTGCCAGGCAAGAGGTCTCCAGCTGGAATTAAAGTCCCTCTGTGCAGCATCAGATGCTGGTTTGCTGGTGACTGAGGTGGAGATGCACAGTCTGGCTGGGGAGCCAGCCTGAGCTTGGGCACACAAGCCTCAGAGCCCACCTGGCTTTTTTTTTTTTAGCCAGAACATCCTTTTTACTTGGAAATTCCAGCCTGGGAGCCGTGGGCCCTTTTATTTTCCAAATCAAATGCAGATGGGTGGCAGAGAGGGGTATGAAATCGGCGTGCGCTTTTAATCTGAAACTTAAGACTTACATGATAGTTTGGACTTAAGAGGCCTCTCAGAGGGGCCTCGGTGTCTATTTCTGCTGCCTCTGTTGGAGTGGGATTTGGGAGAAGTGCCTTGGTGAGTCTTGATGAAGTAACTGACCAGAGCAGACTCAGAGTGATGCTCCCCATGGAGGCCCAGCCCAGTAGGGCTGAGGAGCCGGGGTGTCTGCAGGGTCTCTTGCCTCTGTGCGTGTGCCCAGTGACTCTGATCCTTCAGAGAAGCCTGAGGGGGATGGCAAGGCATACTGATCTTTCTAGGGGATGTTCCAGGGCCTTGAACCCTGGGACTGTGGAGGGCAGAGAGGACAGTCATTTGGGTACTATCAAGGGAATCAGGGCCTCAGATGACGGTCCAATGAGGGACCAGTCATCTGCCTAGAGACTGGACACTCAAGCTTTGCTGAGCCTCAGGCAATGGGAAGAAGATAGCTTGGTCAAAACAAGATGGTTAGAAATTAGTGTTTCCAGAATGACCCAAATCTTGACACAGGTGCTACACCTGCAGTTGTCTACGTGTGTAGAAATCAGTAGAGTGGTATGGGGATGATTTATGTGAATATCCAAGTCATATTTGGTTTGGTTTATTTTTAAAGCAATTTAGTCCATCAAAAAAAAAAAAAAAAAAAATTCAACTTTCCAAGCCCTGGTCTTTACTGTTTAGCCCAGGTCAGACTTTGCCTTTATACCTAGTACATCGTGATGGTCACATCCAGGCCAACTCCCATCAGGTCATGGACTCATGACCTTGGTACAAGACTCAATAGTGCTGCTATGATTTCAGCACTCCCTTAGGCTGGAAATCTTTCTCTTGATAAATGTGGCTGGGACTTTTTAAGTGGCGAGGAAAGGTATTCCAAGACACAGTGGAAAAATGTATAGTGATCATCCTTGGCCAAAAACATGTTTGAAACCAAAAGAGAGAAAGGAAGACATAGGCAGCCATCAGACTGGCTGCATCACTCCCAACTCCATGTTGGTCTGGTATAATAAGCCAGTGGTCAGAGCGACGCATGACTTGACCATTTCCTATTCATACAATTCGCTCAGAGCAGAAGTTTTAAATGTGACAGCCTTGCCCAGCGGCAGGGTGGGATAGAATTTACTGGGAGTTTTTTGAAAGCAAAGTCTGCTTTCCCAAAAATGATGAAAAGACACGCCTGCCATGGCGAGCTGGGCTTGCAAAAGTTCCCCCAGTGTGATGCATGCCAAAAAAGAAAGTCTGGTAAACAGAAAAAGAGGCTTCACAGGACTGCACAGCAGGAGTCTGGAAGCATCAGCTTGGTGCCAGTTTGATGGTTTGACCACATTGTCCTTGGGGGTGGCAGGGCTGGCTGGGGCCGGGCCAGGGGGTCACATGATTGTCTCTACCTCCGTCCTGTCCCCTGCACGCACATAACTGCATGGCTACGACCCCTCACCGTCCGTCTCTGCACGTCTTTCTCCGCCTGGCTCCGGGGTGTGCCCAGCGTGGGGGCAGGCCAGGTGCCATGCAGCCCAGGTGCCATGCAGCCCAGCCCTGGTGATCACCATCTCTCTCTCTCACTTTCTGAATCCCTTCCCCAGGCCCCTGCCAGCTCCCAGCTCTGGCTTGTCCCAATTACCCAGCAACCCCTTCTCCAAACAGGATACCCCACTGCTTTCCACCCCTGTCCTCCTTTTACAGCCACTTGAAATTTTTTAAAAAATTATACAGCCCTGGCTGAGATTAGAGGTGCCAAGTAGGCATCACAACTCCTCAGACCCACCTCCCTGACAGTGCCCAAGAGCTTCCCGGTTCCCACGTCAGAAGGAAGCAGCCTCCCCACATCACCCCTCAGCAGGAACCAGAAGGTGGGAGGGACAGGGAAGTAAAGATGTTGCTTTGCTGAAATGTGCTCACTGTGTATCTTTCTCTTCTTGTCTCTCCCTCTTCTCTCTCTCCTCTCTCTCTGTGGCCCCCTGGCTCCTGCCTCCCTGGCCCTTGTGTGTGTGTCTCTCTCTCCCCCAGGCCTTATGACCTGTAGAAGCCAGGCGGTGCAGGAGCATGCCAGCACCAACATGGGGCTGGAGGCCATTATTAGAAAGGCACTCATGGGTAAATATGATCAGTGGGAAGAGCCCCCGCCGCTCAGCGCCAATGCTTTTAACCCTCTGAATGCCAGTGCCAGCCTGCCCGCTGCTATGCCCATAACTGCTGCTGACGGACGGAGTGACCACACGCTCACCTCGCCAGGTCTGCAGGCCTCCCCTGCCCCTGTCTGTCCCCTCCTCGGTGTGATTAATTCTCCCTCCTGCGCGTTCCTCTGACAACCCCCCCTCAAGCTTTGGAGCTTGTGACTTTTATTGTTGTGCCTGTTTGACCTTGTTCTGGAGTTTGCTAATTCAAAGCTGAGCTGACAACCTCCAAGTGTCCGCACCCCCTGCCCCAGCCCCAGCCCCAGTCTCCCCCACCCCCTGCCCACCAGGCCAAAGCGCTGCTGCTTCCCCTGTGAACGCTCACACTGCCACTCTGCCTGCCTCCCAGCCCATCTGTGTCTCCTGGGGGGACACCAGGCTGGAGTGCAGGCCCACCCATGCAACATGGATGGGGGCAGGGACAGTGGCCACCCCTATGGGTTCTGCATCTATGTGGTCCACTGTGTTTGTCCACAGCTGGCCCTTGTGCCTGGTGGGGAGGAGCCCAGTGTCTCTGTCAGCCCCAAGAATCAGGAGCCAGAGGGGCCGGCTCCCTGTCTGTCTGGGCCCCATCAGCACCCCCCATTTCAGAGCAGGGGGCTGAGCAAAGCAATCTGGGACCCAGTTGTCCGGTTTGGACACTAAAGCCAGAAATTAGAAGTTCCTGGGTCATTTATGGGGGTCAGGAATGGCCTTGGGGGTCCTGGCACAGGGCTTCCAGGCTTCATGTTCAAGGTTGCACCCCCTGGGTGCTGGGTGGCCTTCAGGGCACCCTGAGGGCATATTGCAAATAGTCAGCTGCCCTACTTGGGAGCTGACCTCTGAGTTCTAGGCTCACAGCTGGGTCTGGCCATCTGGTTGACCTCCTTGGCTTCCTGGCAGGGACAGGCAGGTTCACATTCTTCCTCCATGGGGGGTCCTGTGGCACATCTGACTCTCACCCCTCCCTTCACCCCTGCTGCGCCATCGCAGAGTCAGTGCTGTCTTCAGAGTCCAATGTAGTCCCTTCATGCTTTGTCCCACTTTGTCCCCCTACAGGTGGTGGTGGGAAGACCAAGGTCTCTGGCAGACCCAGCAGCCGAAAAGCCAAGTCCCCGGCCCCAGGCCTGGCGTCTGGGGACCGACCGCCCTCCGTTTCCTCAGTGCACTCGGAGGGAGATTGCAACCGCCGGACACCACTCACCAACCGTGTGTGGGAGGACCGGCCCTCGTCTGCAGGTGGGCAGCAGGTGGGGGCAGGGCTGGGTGTGGAGCCACCTACCACCAAGATGCAGGCCAAACCTACTGTGTGCAGAGCTTAGAGGTGCTGCCCAGGGGCCTGGCCAACTGGGTCCTGACCAGTCAAGACACTTCATCAGGGGCATAGGCAGAGACAAGGATACTACTAGGACTGCCCAGAGAGGGCTTGGAAAGTGCCAAGAGGCCAGCGTGCAGAGGGTTGCATACAGGTCCCCAAGGGGACAGGGAGAAACATCAAGGAGTCTACTGCTACAATCCAGGCCAAAGGTGGCAGGCCCTTAATGAGTGTGGAAGTGGCAGAAGTGGAAAGATGTAGTTCTGGAAAGTTATCAAGACTTAGAAGGGGCTGGGACAGCTTTGGGGTAAAAAGCTCCTGTGTGGTGATAGGTGGCTGGCAGTGGCCGCCCTGCTCACAGAGGCCTCCTGGGCCTCTCCCCATCTCTCCTGCAGGTTCCACGCCATTCCCCTACAACCCCTTGATCATGCGGCTGCAAGCGGGTGTCATGGCCTCCCCACCCCCGCCAGGCCTCCCCTCGGGCAGTGGGCCTCTGGCTGGCCCCCACCACGCCTGGGATGAGGAACCCAAGCCACTGCTCTGCTCACAGTATGAGACGCTCTCAGATAGCGAGTGACTCAGAATGGGGTGGGGGGTGGTGCCAGGTCCCAGCAAGTGGCAGGAGCAGCCTGGGGTGGAGTGGGGCAGCTGCCAACTCCCCCCACTGAGAAAGGAGCCCCTGAGTCTGCCTGTGCATCCATCCGTCCGTCCATCCAGAGCCGGCATCCTCGCCTGTCTAAAGCCTTAACTAAGACTCCCACCCCGGGCTGGCCCTGTGCAGTGACCTTACTCAGGGGATGTTTACCTGGTGCTCGGGAGGGGAGGGGAAGGGTGGGACTGGGCAGGGGGTGTGGCAGGCGTGTGGTAGCCACACGCAGGCAGCCAGGACGGCTAGGGACCCAAAGCAGGATGACCATGCACCTCCATGCCACTGCTTCACCCTTAATGCATTTGGAACCAAAGTCTAAACTGAGCTAGCAGCCCGCGCACCCTCCCTCCGCCTCCCATCCTGCTTAGCGCTCTGGACAGATGGACACAGGGCCTGTCCAGCCCCCAGCGCGCTTGTTCCGGTCCCCACAGGCTGCTCCAGCCATCGAGATTGCTGGAAACCAAGTCAGGCCAGGTAGGCGGACTAAAGGGCCAGGTGCAGCCTGGGGCGAGTGGATGCTCCGAGGAACTGGACTGTTTTTTCACACATCGTTGCCGCAGCGGTGGGAAGGAAAGGCAGATGTAAATGATGTATTGGTTTACAGGGTATATTTTTGATACCTTCAATGAATTAATTCAGATGTTTTACGCGAGGAAGGACTTAACCCAGTATTATTGCTGCTGTGCTTTCGATCTCTGCTTACCGTTCGAGGCGTGTGCAGGCTGACAGTCGGTCACCCCATCGTCTGCAGGACCAAGGGGGCAGGAGTCACCAGCTCACGAGCCCCTCTGTGTCCTCCCTCCCTCCCTCTCTTGGGCAGAATGAATTTGATGCATATTCTGTGGCCGCCATCTGCGCAAGGCTGTGGTGTTGTCATTTACACACGTCGTTCTAATTAAAAAGCGAATTATACTTAAGTTACCAAGGTTTCTTCTCTACCTCAGACTGGGCAAGCAGGAGAGCAGGCAGCTAGGGGCATAGGAGAATGATGGGAGTATAACCCTAGAGGGCCCAGGCTATATCCCCCTAACTCACCAGAGACTCGTCCCTTTTACCAGCAAATATTTACAACCCTGGTAAGGATGTCACAGTGAGGGCATCTAATAGTCACACCCATGATGAGACCATGGTGAGGTGTTGAGAATTCACACCCATGGTGAGCATATCAGATATTCATACCCATGGTGTCCAAGATGTCCACTTGTTCCTAGCTGTGAGATACTTTTAATGTCATTCCTGCCCACTGAGATTACATTAAGGAACAAATGGATTCTTTGCTCTCATAGCTGCTTTGATTACAAGGCAGGAGAGGGGGCCAACTCCTGCCAGCCTGGGCAGGAAAGGTGCCCACCTACCTTTTGCACTCTTAGGCCTGCTGCGTCCCTTCTGAGACAGAGTGGAGCTCAGGCCACAGTTCTTTGCCATGAACCCCAGGTGCTTCACCCTACCCCTTGGTGGCAGCAGCCTGGTCTCAGCCTCACTATCCTACTCTTCCCTCTGCAGCCAAAGCAGAGCCACTGCCCCTCCCACCCGTGACCAACTGCCACCCCATGTTACAGTCACCTATGAAGTACCATCCTCCAAGCCAAATCACGGAGAGCATCAGAGAGACCTCATTGGTCCCCCAGGGTTGGCGGCTCAAGAGACAAGTGCTCTGGTACACCAGGAGCTAGGGGGATGCTGGGGGCCATCAGTGTGCCCCACTTAACATGCCCCAGAGGAAGGAAGGCTGCCCTTGGCCTGGAGCTTCCTCACCTGGTCTGAGCTGGCCTGAAAGCCCCCTTTACCCTTAGAAGTTGGGGACCTTCACCTTTGGCAGAGCTGTGAGGTGAGGCCTGCCCCAAAGGCATTTCTGGAGCCGTTGTGGGGTGAGGGACACAATCCTGTGACCCACTCTGCCCCAAGACCAGCTGGACTTATAAGCAGTCACTGGGCAGTCCTCCCTCTGGGTCAGCGCCTGGGGCCTTTGGGTCCTCTGAGGAACAGAGGAGGTGTGTTCTTGCCCCCTCCGAGGCCTTTGGCTGAGGGTGAGTCCCACTAGACAGTCTGCACAACAGGGCGTTCTTTTTGCTCTTCCTCCTCCAGAGATGTTTCAAAGCCATGTCAAGTCCAGAGACCTTGGGGTTCTAGACTCCATCCTCTCCCTGACCCCATCCCTCAGCCTCTAGGCCCAGTAGCCCAGGGTGCTGTCCTCTTGACCCACCCAGAAACAGCCCCAGATTTCCTAGAGGCTGGGAGCAGGGCCATCCTGTCTGGCCAAAGGGACACCTTGACACACTGGGAACCAGCCTTCAGGGCTGAGGCAGGGGTCTGACTTCAGCCTCATCTTCAGCACTGGGGAGGCTGACCCCATGGGATTTGGGCAGGTGGCATTTTCATTCTCAGGGAACTCATCTGGCCTCACTGGCACCTGAGGTCACCCTGAGTGACTGCTTTGGTGCACAGAGAGCTTGGCTTCTGGACTTGGGTTCTTTGTGACCCTGGGGCTGCTATAGTCCATGCGGTGACCCCATGCATGACAGGTTTCAGGCCCAGTGCCCAGATGTAGTTCTGAGGCCTGTAGGCAGATGGCAGTGTGGGGCTGGCTAAGGTCCCTGTCCTGGGCCGGGCCTTTTTCCACCTAGGACACAAACCTGCCCCCACCCAGAATCAGGAATGGGTCAGGTTTGTTGGCCATGCTAGCTGCCAGGGGCTGCCCACTTGTGGTGGTGCCACCCGGGATACCTAACACCTATCTCAGCTGTGGTCAGACCAGAGTTACAAGGGGATGGAGCACGAATGTCAACCCACATGGTCATCTCTGCCAGCCCCTGCCTCTGTGCATTAGATATGGTACTGTTTGATACCTCCGCATGTCTTCTGGGGGCCAGTGACCCAGACCCAACACGGGGGAGTATTTGCAGGGTATAGGGAGAGACCATGGCTTCCTGCTGCCCTCAGAGGGTCTGCTCTGTCTCCTAGCTAGTCCTCAGCTCCCAAAGACTTCACCCCAATCTTATTTGGCCTTCTCACTGTTCCATATTTAAGATGGAGGCTTATTCTAATTCCCTGGTCTCCCTCATCTCCCCAGAGAACTCCTACACATGCTTCAAAACCCAGCTGGGGCATTACTTCCTCTAAGAACTCAAGATCTCTCTTTTTGAGGATCTGTTAACATAGTTAACAGGTCACAGCTCTTTTCTTCTGCTTCTCACCTTGCTTTTGACTCTAAACCTATCCTGGAAAGCCTAGAAAGGCCATCAGATGAGACTGTTGTCATTTATGGGTCCTGCAGAAAATCAGGAGACTTCAGCTATGGGGACAGGAGCTATCCTGGCAGTGGCAGCTGTCATCCACTTGCTTCCTCCTGGTAGGAGGAAGCACCCTCACCGGGAGATGAAGCAGGTTAAACACGGGGAGTGCTCACAGCATGGCCGGGCACAGTCCCAGTGCTCTGTGTCTGTTGGCACCAGAGCTGTGGTTCTTGTTACTCCCACTTTGGGGAGGAAGAGATGTACTATGTCAACTCTGGCTGATTTGGGGGGAAGGGGGCACTTGTTTGCAGAAGGGCACTACCAACTTTGCTCTTAGGCCTGCAAAATAGAGACCTTAGGCCCATGATGTTGCAGAGGCTAAAAGAAGGGAAGTGGTATATTCTGACAGAGCCCACCCCACATCTGCCCCCTGCCTGGGTGACAGGTGCTCCTCTGGGGGCATCACCAAGAGCTTGCCTGGCATGGGAACATCTTGCTCATCTGGTGGACACGGGCCAGGGGCAAGGGAGAAAGGACCTTTAGCAAGAGCTAAAGCAGCTGAGGCTAGGCAGCTGGAGCTCCAGGAATGTCTCCAAGGGCTCGGGACAGGGTGTGCATAGAACTAATGCCTCTTTCTGCCTGTCTCCTGGTCCCCTGGGTTCCCATAGGACAGAAGAGCTGCTGCAGAGGAAAACCAGTATGCCTTTGGGGACCTTATGAGCCAGTCTCACTCCCTGCTCTCTCCTCGTCCCTGACGGGGCCCCTGCACTTCAGGCTGTAGGTGGCCAAGGCTCTGACCCCACCAGGGAAGGCAAGCACTGTTTGTGTGGCAAAGTGAGCTCGAGTTCCCCCGGTGCAGGCTCTCAGGCATGTGTACTCTCTGGGGAAGCAGATGTGGACATGGGGTGAGGACAAAAGGTTTTGGGGGAACAGCCTGTTAAAGATGGAGAGGAAGGAGCATTCCTGGGTGGGAGGGCCTCATGCTGTGCACATCCAGCCTCTCAGCCCGGGCTCTGGAGCAAAGACTGATCCCAGGAGCACCCCCCAGTCCACTGGATTCACTGGCACTGTGTCAGGAAACCCATTTTTCCTTTGAGGTGGTGAGAGATAAAGGTTGGCTGAAAATCAAACTTGTGGAATGGAGTTTGCATGCATTGAGGAGGATATTAGAGAATCTTACTACCAGTGTGTGTATTTGCATGGAACCCCGTCACCAAAGCAGGGACAGAGGGCTCAGAGCCCCTGAAATGGTGTTTCTGTCCTGCTTGTCCACAGCAGGCCTTAAGGTTCATGCAGACCTGTCACTGACTATGCCTGTGTGGCACTCACTACCCCATTCCCTGTTAGGGTCATGCCCTGTGAGGCAGGTACTGCAGTGGATAAGAGTGTCGGGGATCTTAGGCTCAGGCCCTGGCTCTGTGTCCCACTAGCTATGTGACCTTGGGCAAGTTACTTTGCCTCTCTGTGCCTAACTTTCTCTTCTGTAAAGTGGAGATTCAGTAATACCTGTCTTCAGCGGGTAGGGATGACATGAGTGAAAAACCAAATGAAACGTTTAATACAATGCTTGGGATGGCACCAACTCCAGAGCCCCAGGGCAAATTCCAATCTGACTTTCCAACTCATTGAGGACACTGTCCATGCCTTCCAGTGTCTCCCTTAATGCACTCAGGATCTGGAGCGCAAGGCCTTTCTAAGTGTCAAATGGAAACAAATCCTAAGGTACATCCCAGCCAGTTGAGGCTGTTCTCCGGGGACAGGGTGGGGGCTGGATGCAGAGCTCAAAGCACAGGCACACATCGAAAGTGCAGATGTCCCGCACCCCCACTCCAAGTCCCTGGTTGGGGCCTGGGCATTTATTGACTTGCTCTTGGGCAGACCCTATATACCCTGAGGCTGGCCTTGAAGTGGGGGTTAAGTCCCTCCCTGTCCCCTGTGAGCAGGGAGAAGGCAGGGTCTCCCAGGCAGTAGTAATGCCAGGTGGGAAGAACAGTGGGTGGCCAGAGTGAGATGCCCCTGGGAACAAGTCTGTCCCATGACCCCCAGTGGGATTGAGGGTCTCAGAAGCTACAATGGAAGTCCTTTTGGGTTTGCATATTTTATTAAGATAATCAATTGATTTCTTAAGTTACTTCTTTATCAGAAAGCATCTCTGGAGAGAAAATACACTATCTATGTGGATATATAAAAATATACCAGACATTTTATCCCTTCTGGGCATGAGCTGAGTCCCACAGAGGGAACTTGGGGGTTGGCAGGAGCAGCTGCCCACTGCTGAGGCATTCAGGTCAGAGAGGCATCCTCATGGCCACTGTAGAGCTTCTGCAGTATCAAGTGGCCCCATAGGTGTCCCAGCCCAATGGACATCCTGGCTTGTCCCAGGGATCCCCAAGCCAAGTTTTCATCTTTCCATATGTCAGGCAGTGCTAGGTACTACGTGTTGTCATGTAGAACCGACCTTCTGCAGGAGGCCTCCACGGTGTTATCCTCAGAACCCCTTTGAATCTAGACTGGTTTCACACAGGTGGCAGTGACATTTCTGAGATTTCATGGCCTTCCCTGGGTTGGCCTTGACATTCTGAAGATGGTGCATGGACGGTGTCGGCTGGGGGGACCCTGGGCTGAGGATCTGGGTGCTGAGCCCCAGGGCTTCCCTTCTGCGGCCAAAGCCCTGACATGCCTATGGCTCCAGGTACCTCCAAGGCTATCTCCTCCTGCCCCCACCGTATCCAACACCAGCCCTGGTAACAGCGTCTACCTTTGCCCGACCTCTCAGCTCAATGTGTGCTGAGCCACAGCTGGTCCTCTCAGCACAAGCTGGGGCCTGTGTTGGAAACACTCCTGGCCAGGAACAGGGGCTGCTTGCCTTCACCCCCCCCATCCCCCAACCTTAGCCACCTGCTCAGGACACAGGAGTGGTAGGGCTCTCCAAGGGATGCAGTAGGCACCCCCCACCCCCAGCCAAGGTGGGAACACCTCTGTCCTTCCAGTGCTCAGGGCTATCCTCTGCTTCAAGGGTACAGCATGGACTCACTCTTCTCTGCCCACCTTGAGGTGGCTGCCACCCAGTTGTGCCTGCCTGTACTGCCTTGAGGTTTAAGTGCTAACAAAATAGATACATTTTCTGAGTCCTCCACACTGGATCAAGGGAACACGTGGCCCAGCCTGTGGGTTGGGGCAAGGGGCCAGGACGGCCTTGTTCCATGCTGCTCCTGGCACAGCAGCCTCCCCACCTGCCTCCCTCCTGCCCAGAGCCTGCCCCAGCCCCATCAGGGTGTGGCAGGACCAGAAAGGTGGGAGCCGGGGTCTTCGCACAGCCGCAGCTGCACGCTGGAGGTGAACCAGCGGCTGGGCCGGCCCAGGCTGCAGTGCAGGGTGGTCCGGAAAGTGTTTCTGGCGTGCTTAGGGAAGATGATGGTGGTGCTGCGGAAGTGCAGGGCACGAGGGCGAGGCTCCAGGGTCAGCTGGCTACGGTAATTGCGCCACGTGCAGTTGGGTGCTGCCACGATGGTCTCGCTGTAAGCCGTGACAGTGGGCACAGGTGCGTAGAAGACCTTGTCCCGGAAGTGCTTCTCAGAGGCGTACTTGACCTCAGAGTTGCACCTGTGGAAGACAGGCGGTCAGGGAGTGAGCCCAGGATGAGGGGCAGCCCAGATGCTCCCCCCACACACACACACAATGAACCTAAGGAAGACACTCGGCAGAGCTCTCAGCACAATGGCCTTGTCAAGGTCAAGAAGGTGAAGAAAGACTGCCCAAGGTTACAGAAGACTAAGGAGACAAGTGCAACACATAGCCCTGGATGGATCCTGAAAAGGTGCCCTAAAAGGATATTATTGGGGCAACAGATGAAATGTAAATATGAGGTAGAGATTAGAGGGTGATGTTGCAATACTGGACTTTCTGATCTTTGACATATGTGCCGCTGTCATGCAAGGATGTCCCTGTTCTTATAAAACCCACTGAACTGTCTGGGGACCCCAGGGAAGGACCAATCTACTCTCAAGTGGGGCAAAATGTAAGCAACTGGTACATCTGTTCATGGGGCACACGAGGGTCAATTGTACTTTTCTTGCACCTATTTAGTAAGTGTGAGATTAAATCAAAATAGGTTTCTCAAAAAGTTCCTTCAACACCCCTAAATGAGTGACAGACTAGGTCTCCTAGTTCCCCTTCCAGAGGATTAGGAAATTGAAGTTCAGGAGTGGGAGGCTCTTTTCTGCCTCATTCCCCACAGTGTCCCCACAGACCACCAGTAAATACCTGTGAAGGGATCAGAGGCCCCAGAGTTGAGGCACCCCTCACCCACACCAGCTGGAGCATGTGCATATATACTTTTGGTTTGTATTTTTAAAATTTAAAGGGTGTTTCAGGGGAAGAAACAAAAATCCTGGTACCATATGCAGAGCTGGCAGGGGCAGCAGGCAGCAAGCAGGACTTGCATGCCTGGCTGGCCCAACTTGACACAGACAAATTGATCCACAAAGTCCTGTGGATATACATGCAAGACCCACTACACCCACTTTCAGGAAGCCTGAGCCCCAGCAGCCTGAGGAGGGTGAATCCACACAGGAAGTTTCCCCATGGAGTCACCTTAACTCCAAATCCAGACACCACCAAAGATGCCTTGTGCATAGGAGGGCACCTAATGGGCTTATGGGGCAGCCACTTCTTGGTGACATAAAGGGCCTAAGTTACACTTACAGAGGACACAGTGCAGCTCAGCCTTCCCATAACACCCGGGAAAAAGGGTCCCCAGTTGCCTGTAGGGTTTGGTGATGGACAACTAGAAACTCAGCAGAGGGAGAAAGGAGAGGGGCCCACAGCAGGGTGCTCCAGCAGTGATGTTTACAATTTTCCAAACCTTCGGGGAAATTGAATTTAAAATAAAAACCAACCAGATTGTTGGGGAAGAAGTTAAAGGGGGGGGAATGGCTGAATAGGCCTGGGGTGGGGGTGGAGATGGAGATGCATGGTCCCCTGGGGCCTGAGTATCTTATTTAAAAATCACTTTTATCTCTGGCAAAGACTCAGCCACCTACCCACCCCACGCCCTCAAGAAGCACATGCCCCCCCATCAAGGCTGCCGGCCTACTCACCGGATTTCATGTGAGGGTTCTGGGTCCACCTTGATGCTCTCCCCAAAGAACACAGGCAGCATCCGGGCTTTCATCTCAGGGGCCGGAGGGTTGTGGAGGAGGGAAGGAGGCTGCAGGGAGGGCACAAGCATGAGGTTATGCAGCCCTTGGGCGGAGCAGCCCCTCGCTCCCTGCTGGACACCACCTGCAACCCTTCCCTCTCTGGCTCAGTCTAGAAGCCTGACGTCCAGGCACCAGCTCTCAGGGACCTGGTAGTGGCCTCTCACTATAATCTCTGGGCCACACTGAGGCCCTGGAGCCAGCCTCAGAGCCCTGGGATCCTTTTTAGGAAGCCCCAGTGGGCAGTTGTCTGGGAAAGGCTAAAATCCCTTCTTGGTGCCACTCAAGGCTGGAGTGGCCTCCATGGGGGTGACACCTGCCAGGAGTGGGACACACAGGTGGGCGGTGGCCAGGCCTGCAGATGGGGACAAGAAGCAAGTCAGAATAGCAAACTTTGTAGGAGGGCAGGTATAGGCCCCTAGTGTTGCCTAGCCACCATCCACCTCTTTTTGGAAATAGCATTGCGTCTTCCCAAGGACAAGGACTGCATTAGACAGGGATGTAACCCACACTGGGCCCATAAGACCCCTGCCCAGGTTTTCTGCTGGAGCTATGGGAAAGCCCTCGAGTGGCTAAGAATGTGGGCAAGGAGGACCTCATCTGGAAATGAAGCCACACTGAAGAGAGCAGAGATCAAAGGTAGTGAAAGATAAAATCTTGCTAACATTGTTCTAGTGTCTGGATCAGACCATGCCTGAAGCTGTCCTCAATTGTGAGCACCAGCCAATCCATTTTGTGCCTTAAGACAATTTGAGCCACCTTCCTGTCTCTTGCAACTGGAAGAACCTTGGCAAGGTGGGAAAGGATGGCACCCACAGCCCCTGCAGAAAGAGCTCCTTCAGATAGACACAAAGAACTCGTTCCCTGCTCCCTTCCCAAACCCATCCTGCAGCTCCACTCTGGGACATTCTCTTCCAGTCTACTTTAAAGTCTGTCCCTAAATTTCTATTCCTTATGGAAATAAAAACCACCAGGGATCGCTTCCCCGTTCATCTTGCAGGGAGAGGCTTAAGCTCCCTCTTACCCTGCCGTGTGGTCTACCTTCCCCCAGCTCAGCCCACTACCATTTCCTCCCCAAACTGATTTCAGAAAATATAGACCAGCAGCCCCAGGGGCCTCCTGCCCAAACCAACATGGTTCCATACATTTCTGAGCTCCTGCAGACCCCCGTCCCCTCAAGGACTCCATCCAGGCTCCTTCCTGCCCACCAACCCGGGAAAACCCCTGTCCATCTGATGGCACTAAGCCCAAGGCCAGCCCAGTAGAGATCTCCCCCAGGACAGGCCAGCAAGCTCTTCTGGAAGCTGCCTCAGGGTGCCCCACCCTGCAAATCACCCCATTCTGTCAAACATATCCTGACTCCTGCTGCTAGGAGCCAGGACTAGAGCTGGGAGATCCTCATGCCAATCTCTTGTCAGCCAGTCCTAGCTCTCTGCCTTCCATGCACATGGGGGAACCGGATTTCCCCGTATTTCAACCGTACACATGGCTTGGCTGCCTGGGACACATGTCAGTCCTGGTCAGGGATTTCACCACTTGTGCGAGATCCTTCAGACACCCTCCTTCTGACCCAGCATTCCCAATGTGGCATCTCTACCATCCTCAGACCCTTGGTGCCCAAAAGGGCAGAACACTTGGTGTCACAGCCAGCCCAGAGTGAACACGTGACGAGAGCCAGAAAGAAGACCTCGTGGTTTAATGTCATGGAGACTGGGGATGTTTGTCCTGAGGTGTCTCCTCGGCTGACTAGCATGTGGCTAACATTGTCCCAACAGGGCCACTCCCCACCAGCCACTGCCACAGCTATGGGTGCCCATGTCCAGGACTCAGGGACTTGCTAGACTAAGTCCTTCACGCAGCTCATTTATTGAGCGCTGGCTGGGTTCTGCACTGTAGTTGCCACAGTGACAGAGCAGATGGTCCCTAGCTTCATCCCAAGTTTCCCCCAGGACACCCCCACTCTCTAGTGCAGTGGATACTACGAGCAACGAAAATAATTTTATGGTTTGGAGTCCCTACACATGAGGAACTGTATTAAAGGGTTGTGGCATTAGGACGGTTGAGAACCAGTGCTCTAGAGTATTCTACAAATGGACTAAAATTCCCAACAAATGAACTAAAAATGGACTAAAATTTCCCAACTGGTGAGGACTGTGACAGGGTGATAAGAGCGTGAGGGGATTTGACCATCAGGTAATCAAGGAGAGCTTCCATGGGATGTGATACGTGGCCACACGGTCACAGGACCTGTACTTTAATGTGTCCTGGGACCCCAGTCCATCAGTCATGAGGGCCACACAGCCCTAAGCAGCACCCAGGACACTCGCACACACAGCCCTGCCACCCATGGCTGCATGCACCATGCCCCAGGACCTTGAGGCCTGAGCTAAGACGGGAACCACTAACCACCTGAGACATTCCATTGAAATTAGTGAAAATTAGGTCAAATGAAAAACTCTGCTCCTCAGTGGACATTCGCCACATGTGGCTGGCGGCTGCCATTTTGGCCAGGGAAGAATTATATCGTGCCCCAACACAGAAAATCCAGTGGCCCTGCCCACACCTCCAGTGTTGAGAGACAATAAATTCCCGTTATTATAAACCATCCAGTCTGTCATGGCAGCTCCAGAAAGAGAATACAAAAGGCCACATCTCACAAATCTAATCAGGAGACAGCACCAGGCACTGTTTCGGGCACTCACGACACGTCTGAGCACACTCTCCCCATGACAGCCCCAGCAGGGCTACTGGCAACACCATTTTATACACACTGAAACTGGACCGTGGTTGGCTACATAACTTGCACAAGACCAGAACAGCGACAAGAGATGACCTGGCTCCAGAGTCTGTGCCCTCACCCACACAGCCTCCCACCCACGACCTGCCCGTCCCTCCCCAGCCACCCACAGGGTCAAGGCATTCCCACTTCTCTCTCATGCCCTCACACCCAGTCCAAGCTGATTCCGTGCCTTGGCTCATGCTGTTCCCTAACCCATCCATCCTTCCAGGACTTCCTTCCAGTGTCTGCTCATTGGGCCAGGTGAGACCCACTCAAGCTCCCTGTCCTACCTATCCTCCTGGCATTCTCCATGGGGACCCCATCTCCATTGCTGTGACCCCCCCTGTGTGTCTGTCACCCCCCAGACCAGGAGCTCCTTAAGGTAGGACACTTGATCACCTCTCTAACCCGAGGCCCAGCACCTTACAGACCCTGCATTGTCCAGAGGTAGAGCCCACACTTGCAAAGCAGACGGGAGCCCCAAAGGTGGGCACAAACCTGTCTTCAAGTCTGGTAACAAGCCTGTGAATGGGGTCACCAGCAGCCCCATTCCTGCTGGTCGCAGTGTCCCCAGAACAATGGCTGAGCACCACAGAGAAAGGATACAGGCTTGGAGAAGGAAGAGGTTCCCAAAAGCTCCCTGTGGGTGACCCCATCTTCCCCTGGCACTCACACATGCTGAGTGGCCCAAGAAAGCAGCTGCTGCTACTCCTTGGGTGTGGCAGGCAGGACAGTGGTCCCAAAGATGGCCACATCTTAATCCCCAGGACCTTCCATAGTAAAAGGGGCTTTGCAGATATGATTAAGGATTCTGCGTGGGGAGATGATCCTGGATCATCCAGCTGGCCCCATCTATGTGAAGGGTGCTTTTAGGGGGAGGCAGGAGGTCAGCGTCTGAGAGAGACTGAAGACGCTTCATTGCAGGCTTTGAAGGGGAGGAGGGGACGCAGGCCAAGGAACACAGACCCCTCCAGAAGCTGGAAGAGGTGAGGAATGGAACCAGCCCTGCCAACACTTTGATTTTACGACTTCTGACCCTCAGAGCTATAAGATAATGAATCTGTGTTGTTTTAAGCCACTCTGTGTTTGCTGATTTATTCCAGCAGCCGTAGAGACAGACTGTGTGCCTTGGCCTACATGACATTCCCCTTTGGGCCACAGTCTCCTTGTCTCCAAGGAGGGCAACAGGAACAGCCATCTCACATGCTTCAGAGTTTGAGTGGACAAGTGTGTGCACATACCCCGCATGGAGGAAGGGGCTATACATGAGATGGCTTGTGTCAGGAATCTTTCTTTTCCATGAAGATCTGGGTTGGGGGGTCCTCTCTAGACAGAGATATAATTCACGCTCTTTGAACCTTAGACAACATTTCTCTTACCTTCCAGAAGCACACAGGCATCAGGACACAAATTTAAAAAAAAAAAAAATAAGGCCGTGATAAGAATTAGACACATCCAGCATCTTCCGTGGCTCATGGTTAAGTCAACAGTACTCCAAGCTGTGAAACTCCATGATTTGATGTTTATAGAAATAATGCTGGGGTGGCGCCTGTGGCTCAGTGAGTAGGGTGCTGGCCCCATATACCGAGGGTGGTGGGTTCGAACCCGGCCCCAGCCAAACTGCAACAAAAAAAATAGCAGGGCGTTGTGGTGGGCACCTGTAGTCCCAGCTATTCAGGAGGCTGAGGCAAGAGAATTGCCTAAGCCCAAGAGCTGGAGGTTGCTGTGAGCTGTGACGCCACGGCGGCACTCTACCAAGGGGGGCAAAGTGAGACTCTGTCCCTAAAAAAAAAAAAAGAACAACACTCTCTCCCCAAAAGATGTTGTCTGAAGCTTGGCATTTTCACCAATACACACAAGTGTTTGTTGAGTACCTACTGTGTGTTGGCCCTATCTGGTACAAGGAGGTGCAGCTCCTCCCAGGGATCTCCTGCAAGACAGGGTGACATGTGGCCACAGATGGATGGCCACGAGAGGATGATGCTGTTGTGGGAGGGGACAGAAACATGGGTGCTAAGGTTTTTAGAGGCATTTTCTTCATCTGGACAGGTGGCAGGGCTGGAGGGAGGAAGGGGTGAGCTCTAGTATCCCTCTTGGGTCCACCTGGAATAAAGAAACAGCCAAACTCTGCAGGGGCCAACATGGAACACAGCCGCGTCTGTGGGTCCTGCTCCCCTCCGGGTGCCAGGCTGCAGACAAGGCACAGTTCACAGGCCAGGCCAGGAAGCTGGAGCTCTGGGCACCGTCTTCCAAAGGCTCCACTGGAAAAATAGCTAAAATCTGCCCAAACTGGAAGCACTGCACGAGAGATTCAAGAAGCAGTGACAACCCAGACCAGGCCAGCGTCCAACAGGCCTGGATGGCGAGACAGCTCGAGGAGTCCCTGCCAAGGCCCACGGATGCTCTCTGGGGCTCTGGGGACAGACACACCAAGGGAGATGGTATAGCCACCAAGTCTTTGGGAAGAAGGGAGCTCGGCCCTTCTGGCCATGGGGTTATTTCAGCATCAGAGTGGAGGTGCCGCCCCAGGACTCCAGCCAGCCTGGAGAGCGGGCAAGGGAAGTGTCTCTCACAGCCAAGGGGGCAGGCTGTGGGCCTGGAAGGATGATGTCTAGCCATGTGGGGTAGAGACACTCCTTAAAGACTGGGTCACAGCCTCCAGGGTGACCAGGGCAGAGGAGGAGGCTCAGACACACCAGAGGACCTGTTGCTGTCACCTGCTCTGGTCACTCGGCCACCACAGGAAGCCCCCAGATAGGCCCATTCCCCCACCCCACACTGTTAAAAATGTCAGGCCCCAGCTCTGCCCCAGGTCTGGATTTTTGATCTGACCTAAAGAGACTCTGCTGAGAGACCCCTGGCTGCAGCTCACAGTGCTTCAGTTTGCTCGTCTGCAAAATGAGGCAGTGCTGTTAGCGAGGCCCACACCTGGGGCTGGGACTGGGGCTGGCAGTTTCTGGTACTCAGTTTCCCCGTACAGCTCTCGGACACGGGGATAGGGAAAAACATGTGACTCCTGGGTGCACACGAGCTGAGGGCTGAAGGCTGCCCGTCTCCTGATGGCCCCCTTCCCTAGTCCCTGGGAGAGACACAGTCTGTCCAGACCCCAGGCCCTCAGCTCCTCTAGGGCCGGTGGGAGCCTGTGGGAGCCTAAGTCTGGCTGGAGGGGAGTGGGGGTCCAGGGCAGGCCTCTGAGGGAGCTGGGTCCAAAGGACAGTCGTCCGAGGGTGCCCTCTACCCGCCGGGCCCCACCCTCCTCGCCCACTGATTCATGGACCTTCCCGGGAAGCCGCCAGGCTGGGGATAAACACACCCTGGCTGGCAGTGAAAGTCCACATGGGCACTCCAGAGGCTGACCCGCCTCCTGGCTGCTAGACAAGCCGCCGCCCACGAGCTGGTGAGAAAGATAACTGCTCTGTTGTAGGGAGCCCGGTGCCATGCAGCGATGCTTGCCAGACCCTGGGCCAGCCTGGCTGGGCAGGGACACACAGGAGAGGCATGGCGCCATTTGTACACAGCCTGAGTGACACAGGGCTGCCCACAGCTACCAGGCACAGGATGTGGCCAAGCCCACAGCCTGGCCCACGGAACCACACACTCTCTTTCAGTCAAAGACCAAGCAGCACCCATTGGTGGAGGAGTGGGTGGCAAAAGGAGGATCCAGGGTCCCCTGCTGCTGCCCTTGGAGGAAGCGAGACCCCCAGGGACACCCCACACTGGCGTGGGGAACAGGCATCCTCACCAAAGCCACAGGGAGCTTTTCTCAGGGTATTCACCTTGCTGGTCAGGGTGGGCCTCTGGTACTATTGGAATCTGACTGTGTCAGGTGCACATTTGGAATTTAAGACTAAAGACTCACACGCTGGGCTACGTTGATCTTGACTGTGCCCCACGAGGGAAATGAACCAAGGAGGGGACATTTAAACACCAAGAAGTCCCATCCTTCTTAGGAAAGTCCATGGGTGCTGGCTGCAAATCCTGGGGAGGCTGGGGGGGGGTGTCTCTGTCTAGCTGCTGTCCCACAATGCAGCACAACAATGCCACTGAAAAGTCGTGGCAAGAATACAGCCTATATAAAGGGGACCTTGGAGACCCCAAACCCTGGGAGTCAGGAAGCATCAGGGACAAAGCACAGGCCCCACAGGGCTCAGGGTCTGACCCCCAGAGCAGTGAAACTGAGCAAACATGAACACTGCAGCCTGGATGCTCCACAGGGGCCCCCTCCCCATGACCTGCACCCAAATGCACAGAACTGCCATGGACTGGCTTATATCTAGCAGATAACCGCCCCCATCACCCGCCCCGGGATGTGCGAATGTAGCCATATTTGGACAGAGGGTCTTTACAGATGTGATCAAGGTAAAATGAAGTCACACTGGATTAGGGTGGGTTTGAATCCAGTGATTGGCGTCCTTATAAGAAGAGGGACATTCAGACACAGGGACACAGGCAAAGGGAAGAAGGCTATGAGATGATAGGGGCAGAGGCTGCAGTGAGGCCTCCATAAGTCAAGGATCACTGAGGCCTGCAGGCAACCACAGAAGCCAAGAGACACACATGGGGCAGAGCCTTCCCTGGAGCCTTCAGGTAGGAGGCTGCTCATGCCCCAACTTCAGAATTCTTGGCAGGTAGGCACCTGCCAGCCAGTAACACCTTGGGGGCCGCCACGCTGGGGCATGAGAATTTCCCTGTTGGGGACAGAAGGACTGGGGCAGGGTCTCCACTTCCCCAGGTGACTCAGAACTCCAGCCTTTCTCAAAGCACAGTTCACAATGACCAGGCAGCTTCCAAGAAAGTGACCTGCTTTATGCACACAGAGAATAAGGTGTCCCAGCCCTGCTCTTATAAAGAAAGGCCTGGGCCACTGTAAGGTGAACAAAGTCCCATTTTATTTTGTGCATCCTAAGATTCAGACCTCATGTCAGGAGGTGCTGGTGGTCTATGCACTAATGCCCTGGCTGGGAGGCCAGGAATGCCAACAGGCACATGGGATGGTTCCCAGGATGGTCGCTGCCACACCCATCTGGTAGCGTTTTTTTCCCACAAAGGTGACTCCTGCATCCTTATCTCCAGAGCACCTGGAAGGCCCTGGGCCTATTTGTCTTCTGTTCACACTAAATCTATAGAGAAAGGTGCATTTCCCAAACAGGTGAGCCTGCCACAGAGACCCAGGGCTGTGAGAGACGTGTTTACCTGGGCAGATGCCGCTGAAGGAGGCGCCAGCATCTCTGGCCTTGCTCCCCTCCCTGCTCTGCCCACCTTGGCCCAACACACCTGGCTCTCTTCCACCTGAGCCTGCTCAGACACCTCCACAGGGACACTCCTATGAGCCTGCCAAGGGGCCACAGGGGTTGATCCCTATTTCCTCAGACTGCCCATCCATCCCTCTGTCCACCCATTTATGAGTCTATCCCTCTTTCAGCCTATCTGTCTAGTCATCTGTCCATCCATCCATCTGTCCATCCATCCTTCCCAACCCCAGACACGACCTCCCTGGTTTCCTTTGCTCTCCTTTCTCACCCTCAGTTTCACCATCATGTATCAGAAACACAGAAATAAGAACAGAAATGAGAAAATCCAGAAGTCCCAAAGGTAACATCCAAGGTCCAAAGAGGTGGCTGTGATCATGGGTGGTCTCAAAGAAAAAGGCACCCCTGGGAAATTTTCAAGGGTGGGCAAAGACGCCCCACTCCCCACCATTGATTCGACTTAGAGGTGACCCACAAGTTTCTGAGGAAGCAGCCCCTGATCTGCAGGCACATTTTCCAGTGTCATCCAGATAGGCACTGAGGTACAGACAGACCAGGACAGAGTGGATGGGGGGACGGGGCCCTAAGGGTGATAGGCTCTGGCCATTGTTCTCTGCATCTGAGAAGTGGCAATAGCTCAGATGTGTCACTCCCTGCCACTACTCCATAGTGGCTTGGGTCCTTCACCTGTCTCAGAGAGCTGTTCACTTAAACATGCACCCTGGAGAACACAACATAAGATACTCCTGAGGGCAGGAAGATGGGACAGTGCCAGCTCCACAGACTGCCCCATTAATGTGAGAGATGCATCCTCCTGCCTCCTCGATGCCCACCCCCTAAGGCTCAAAGCTCTGCAGGGCAGGGCAGGAGGAGGGGAGGATACTGGATGGTCAATCTGCAGTGATAGTCAGGAGCTGGGAGCCCAAAGGTGGCAGAGAGATAATATCTGTCTGTTGAGCTTGTGCCTGTATCTTCCACCTGCCTGGTGGAGGTTATTTAATTATGTGTGGGGTGAATGTAGCTGACAGACAAGCACCACCCCACCCCATCCCCCGCCTGGTCCAGTGGGCAGCCTGTGCTGTCCTGGACCCATGCAAGAGTAGGTCCCCACCCTCCTGGGGGCAAGACCCACACGGATAGAACGGGCCACTCTCTGTGTCCCTTATGGGCACCCTTCTCGGTCAAGTCTCTCATTTGGGTTTCTAATTTAGAGAGTATGGGAGCTCAAGATGCCTTTTTTTAAAAATAAAAATAAAACAGGCACAAGTACATTTTAAAAGACCAAACAGAATTTTTATTTCTGGCTTCAGCTTAGCCTTGGAAGTCCCTGACCTGGCCTCTCGCAGCCTCCCCCAGCCTCCCTCACCTCCCAGGCCTGCTCTCTTGGCACCAGGTACATGGGCACCTTGAGTTCACCCATTTTGTTCCTGCCTCAGGACCTTTGCACTTGCCATTCTTTTGGACTGAGACACATTTGGACCATAGAACCATGAAGTTCACTCCCTGATTTTCTCAGCTTTCTATTAAACATCACATCCCTGTCACTTTGTCTAAAGTAACTCCACCTGTTACCCAGATTTCTGTCTTAAGAACACATGATACTGCATCACATATTCAAGCTGGTGACTCTGTCTCTCCCACTAGAATGCCAGTTCCAGGAAGGTAGAGACCTTGAACATCTTGTTCACTGCTGTGTCCCCCATAGCTCTAAATAGTGTGTAGCATACAGAAGGTGCTCAATAATTACTGGTGGTACCAATGACTGAATCCTATATGTTCATTTGGTTTGGGAGTCATCAGAAATGCTCCCACCTCTGTGCCAGCAGTTCATTCCTACTCAGATTGGCCTCCAGTGCCTCTTATATCTTGGGGGCCAAACTGATAGCCAGCCCTTGCCCAGACCCCTTGCACAGATGGGGGACTGTCCTGAAGGCAAGTCCAGCTTACCAGAACAAAGTGGGAGAACTATTTGATGAGGTAAAGCATGAGTCGATTTAACATGCACATCCAGGGCAATAAAGAGGGTGACAAGGTATTGAGGACTCTCCAGTGGCTAGGGTTTGGGGACAGAACTGGAGCCCACCTCCCTAAGCTGAGGCACATGCCACCAACTTTGATCAACAAGGCAGCATCAGCCCCTGGGTGTCAGAATAACGATACCCACGCTCTGCGCAGAGCAACCTAAGACCCAGACCCCTTGTCTCCAGAGCAAACCTGGTACTTCTCACCACCAGCCCCTTCCTTGGGCATTTTAAACCATCAGCCCCAAGACGCAGGGGAGGGTTCTGTCACTTTCTCCTGAAACAAGCAACTTTGGCAGCCAAAGTGTTTCCGCATCTGCACCTGGAAAGGGGTTCTCAGGTAGGAACAGACAGACGGATGAGCAGAGTGCTATTAAACACCAGATTAGCAAAGTTTCCAACAAGGGGCGGGGACAGAGGTGGAGTGCCCTGTATGGTAGGTAATGGGGCAGGTGGGCACAGCTGCAGTGGCAGGCCCCAAAGCGGAGAAGAGGCTGCCCTTGGCAACCACTTCCTCTCTTTTTATTAAAAGCAGTCACCTCACACCCTGTAGGTACACATTTTGTTTTTCGAAAAAAAAACCCACAGGTAGTTAATTAGCTGCACAGTGAAAAGCAGGATAATATAAAGTTCAAGGGCAGATTCTGGGGCCAGATTCCCCAGGTTCTATCCCAGCACAACTACTTACTGGCTCGGCAACTTTGGGCAAGTCGCTAAGCTGCTCAGTGCCTCAGCTTCCTCCTCTGGAAAACAGGGACAGCAAGAGCTCACACTTCATAGGAATATTGTGAAAATTCAATAAGTTGATGTACATTAAGGGCTGGAGATGAGGTAAGGGCTATCTAAATGCCAGGTTGTCAATACCCGTAGGAAAACCACCCCAGGCTTGGCTTTTAAGCCAAATTAAAAAGTTCAGGGCAGCCCAGTTCCATGCCTGGCATCTACTAAGCAGGAAAGGGAAAAAATAAAGTCAAAGAGAACGGCCAAGACAAGGAAGTCAGGCACGCTGTTCTTGTGGCAGCCACAGGCTGGCCTGCACAGCAGAGAAAGCATCCAGAAAACTCTTTAAGGAGGCTTCTGGGTCATGGAAAGACTCAAAGAGAAGGCTAGTTCCCTGTCCCTTTTCACTTAGCCCTACAGTGCGAGACACCACAGGGATGTATTCCCAACACATGCAGCCCAAGTACACAACTGTGCCAAGTTCCAGCACTCCTGCAGGAAGACTGGCCCATTCAGACAGCAAGATCAGGTTCACTGCAAACAGGCTTGGCTACCTCTGTCAACTCTTGGAAGTCCTAAGTGCCTCTTCCAGCCCCCCAAGTCCCAAAAAGGAAACCAAAGTTCAAATTCACTGCCCGATTTGCTTTAAGATAGAGGTCCCCAAATGTTGCTGTTCAAATAGAATTACCCCCAGGGCATTTAAAACATCCTGGTGCCCAAGTTGAACTCTATCAACTCCATGAGAATGTCAGGGGTCAAGGGTTTTTGTTGTTGTTGTTGTTGTTTTTTAAGATTCCACAAACGATTTCACTGGGCAGCCAGGCTTGGGACCCACCAGACTAAAAAACAAGTAAAATTCATGTTTTTAGGTTTGACACAGGGGAACGACTCCTTTCTTCTGTAGAGAGGAGCATTTTCAGCTGGGGGAGGCATATTTTTGCCCTGTGAGGTGCCAGGAGTGCATCCCTGGGGCCCAGGGAAAGTGGAGCCAAGCTAAACACGCACCCCAGGAGAAAAGATGGGAAGGCGAACCTTGAGCTGGCCAGAGCCCGGGCAGGAATGGGGAAATGCGCTAGCAATGCTAGCAACCTCTCATTTCAACTTGTCATTTCCTCAAGTCACCACGGCGCACACTGCCCACACTGACCCCCAGCCTGTCAGGCTCAGTCCAGGAGCCAAGCTGGGTCCCTCCTGGAGTCCACCTCTATCTTGCCTGAGGTCTGGCAGGAGACAAAACTCCTGAGTTTCCTGACCTGGGGCTCCAGCCTTCCCCCGCCTGCCGCAGCTCCACGTCAACATCCCTTAACATCCAGGGAAGCAAGCATTCCTGTCTGGGTTGGTTTTAGAAAAAGAAAGAAAGAAAAAGGCTTTCACATTGGCAGCTCTGAGACCATAGACAGGGAACTGAGTCAGGAACAGCAAAGGGACCTGGACACAGATGGTTGCAACATGCTTGGACCTCTGGGCTCAAGCCCACTTAGTGAGCAGCCAACTTCTTTGGGAATTTCGGCCGCTGTTCTTTATCCCTGCCTGGCTAGGCCCCCTTTACTGTTTACAATAAGAAAGTCCCTCTAGAGCGAGGCCGGCCGAGGTCTGCAGATCAGCGGGTGCCAGACTGGGCCACCACCACTTGCACACCCTGGTCCCCACCTGAGGGGCATGGCTACCGCGGGGGTGGGAAGGGAGGAAGCCGGTTCCCGGTTTCTGCAGGGGCGCGTCTGGAAGCGCGGCGGCCACAGCCTCGTCCACTCGCCCCCTCACCCCAGTTTCGGCGCAGGGGCGAGTCCTTACCACTCTGACCTCGCTGGGTCCCGGGGGCTCCGAAGAGGCGCCGGCGCCCCCAGCGCGCGTGTCGAGGATGCCAGACGCCAGCGAGTAGAAGGGCGGGCTGGGGCTGGGGCTGGGGGGCAGCCCGGAGTCGGGGCTGTCCAGCAAGCCCTCCCGGCCCTGCTCCTTGGGGCTGTCCTCCATGCCCTGCAGATGCAGGTGGCCCACCATGTCTGGAGGGCGCGGGGCGCGGGCCCCGGGCTCCTCGGTGCCCTCCTCCACCGCGCTCCCGGACCCGGGGCAGGCGGCGGCGGGGCAAAGGCTGCGCGCCTGGCAACCTGCGGGCGCGGCGAGAAGCGGCGATCAGGCCCGGCGTCCCGCGTTCCCCGAGCCCCGTTGCCGCCCCGCTCCCCGGCCTGCCACCCGCTCGCCGCTGCGGGCCGCCTCCAGCCAGACCCGGCCGCCCTCCGCCCGCCGGGCCTCGCCTCCGCGCTGCGCTGTGCTCCCGCCGGCCGGCCCAGCCACAGGCGCACGCCGCCGCCGGGCCCTCTCGCACCTCCCCGGCCCGCGCCGCCTTTTCTAGGCGCCTCCTCCTCCCCCAGCCTCTCCCCGCCCAGGCCGGCGCCTCCCTGGCCACCAGCCCGCCGCCCCGGGGCAGGCACCCCACCCACCCGCGCAGCAAGGGTACCTGTGGGGTCCACAAGTCATCCCAAGTAATACCAGTAGTAACGATCGTAATATTTAGTGAGGCTATTGGAGGTTTTAGTCCCAATAAAAGCATCTTTAGAAACTTTTCTATTTGGAAGTTTTAATTTTATCTGTAACTTAGAATCAGTGTAGCAGAACAAGATATTTAAGTGCCCAGAAGGCTTCAGATCTGTTCCTTGAGCCCCTTCCTTCCAACAGAAATGCCCAGCCCCTTTGTTTATGTCCTAAACTGGACACCGCGCCCTGGAGCCAGTGCCTGGGCACCCAAGGCCAGCTCATTAGTAGGACCTGTCAGGTGGACAGCCCTGGGGATATTAGGAACACTTCCTGGAATCTTGTGGCACCTGGCTGTCCCTGCATTTTTTCCAGGCAGGTTCTTGGAGAAAGGGTCTTACTCCTCTTTCCCCTCTTTGTCTTCCCCACTCCCCAACCAGAGAGAGAACACTTGCCTCCTTTTCTTCCTGCCATCTTATTGGATGACTGGCAAGGGGTGCTTACATCCCTAGCTCCTGCCTACACAGACGCCCCTCCACACCAGGGACCCAGCCTTCTACTGGGGGAATGAGGAAGAGGCTAATACCACGGCACAGAGAGCAGGAGCATGTGAAGTGTGGACAGATACATGGGTCCATTTCGCCCTTTTGTTGGTCCAGAGACGGCCCAAGGTGTAGGGCCAGGGAGGCAATTGTTATCTGTTCTTCTGACACCCCCAAACCAAGGGCAGTGCCTATACCCCAAGACTGAGGGCAGTACCTTGAAGCATGTACATTCAGTCAAGGTTGATCATCCCTACTGCACACCCACCCTTAGCTGGACCTGGGAACAGGCATTCATGAGACAGCCCAGGCCCTGCCCTGGTGAGCGCCCAGTCTGATGGTGGAGGCAGCAAATACACCAGGAAAGCAAGGCTGGGAGTTTAAGGAAGAAACTTAACATGGTGGGTGCTGCAATCAAAGAACAATCAGAGGAATTTTTAAGATTCAACCTGAATGACCAAGCAGTGAGAATTAGCATCCCAGGCAGAGATAAAGACCTGGGAAGCTGAGGCTTCAAATGTCCTCAAGGAAGCCTGACACAGGTCAGGACAGCTTCCCAAGAGCCCCCAGAGCAAAAGGTGTGAACCCCATCCTCAGGCTAATCTATAATCCATTTCCCTAACAGCCAAGAAAGAACAAGGAGAACTTGCTGCCAGAACTGAATTAACTAGAGGTTTGAATATCTGAAACATTCTGGAGAAAAAGAAATATGTCAGTGGACTTAGTTTTCTTCAATTCTTAGGCAAGCTCTTGGGCCATTATGACTGGGTAAACTGCTATCTCCTCCCCAGACAAAACTGGGGGCTATTCTTTCCAGAACATGAACTCACTGAGTGCCCACTGGCAGGACAGAGCTTGCTTCAGTTGGGTCCTCAGATTGGCTGCCCTGGGGAAAGCCTTTGTGTTGGGTGGAGGGAGCAAACAATAACCCCTCCAGTGACAGTTATCGAGGGCGGGAATAAGGGTAAGGGGCGTCTGGCAGGATTTTGAAATCATAGGATCCTTCTGCCTTCATGTAAAATGTTGGTGTTTTGATTATCTTGCATTGTGTGCATTCATTTGGACTTTTAAAAATATTGTAATAAAATACTCTTTGTAATGATTTCTGTGTTTGGGGCATGTCCTTAAATTCTGTGCTGTAGGCAAGTGCCAGCCACTCCTAATCCTGGCCTCCTATGTGTCATTTACACCCTCCATAGGAGCTCATTTATCAGGAGTGCCTTTTTTTTTTTTTTTTTTTTTTTTTTGCCGTTTTTTGCCAGAGCTGGATTTGAACTCACCACCTCCAGTATATGGGGCCAGCGCCCTACTCACTGAGCCACAGGAGTGCCTTTATGACTATGTCTCCCTGGGTTCTGGAAGTTTCTCTGCTCTCACACATAATTTCCCCTGAAATGGACTGCCCCTTGGACTGCCCCTCGTGAACAACGCTGGACATGTGCACACAACCAAATGGCAGGGAGAACAACGAGGCTACAAATGTGAAACATCCAGCCAGTAGCCCACATAGATGAACCCAGTGACTGTGACCTCTGACCTACTGGGATCTACTTACCAGATTGAAAGCTGGTACCTTGGAAGCTTCCATTTCTCAAAGTGCCACATGGTCCACAAATGTCAAAGAGGGGAGGAAAGGCTGAAATTTCCATAAATTCACTTAAGCTAGGGGCTGGCCAGTGGGTGGAAAGTTGTTTTGGCCAGTCTCGGGAAAAAGGGGGGCTTGAACCTCTAAAATGTGGGGCTCAAAGAGTAGAAACGGGGGCCTTTCAAGGTCTGGGTGCCTGTTCCAGGCCACATGCTGTGAGAAGGGGCAGAGGGGTGCTGGCACCAGGATGCTCATGCCGTGTTGAGAGATTTGGACTTGTCTGCCGGAGCATGGGGACTTTGCAGAGGTTTAGAAGCAAGTTTTACGGCTAATATGACCCAAAGTTAGGTTACTGAGAGCTTGGAGACAGAAAATGGACAGAGTACAGAGATATTTACATAGATATTTTATTGCGGTACCCCCAATAAGGTGTCCTTGTAGTACCTCCAACATGTGTCCCATGCTAAAGAGGGAGACAATCACAAGTTTGTGAAGTCAGCTGCTTTTAAGAAAGAAGAAAGAAAAGTGACAAAATGGCCTACGGTGACTCCCCCAAGCCTTAGGGACTTCTCCCCGGCACCCCAGTCTCAGGGGCATTTTTCCAGGCTGCTTTGTGAAGGGAAAGCTTGATGCTAGGAGAAGGAAAGGCCAAAGGGAAGGAGAAAAAAGGCTTTTTCACTGAAAGCCATTAGCTATTTGTTCCAAGTGGCATTGAAATGTGTTCATAATAGTAGGCTGTGCATTCAGGGGCAGCTTACAGGGGTCTCTGCACATTGATCACCTTGCACTTGAACCCTGCCAACTATCCTGACACTCAAGATAGATGCATATTACTTCCATTTTAAAATAAAGCAAATTGATGTCTGGACATGGTGGCTCACGATTTGTAATCTCAGCACATTGGGAGGCGGAGTCAGGAGGATTGCTTGAGGAATTCCTATCTCTACAATGCCCTATCTCTACAAAAAAAAAATTGTTTTTTAAATTAGCCAGCTGTGGTGGTTTCTACTTGCAGTCCCATCCACTCAGAGGCTGAGGCAGGAAGATTGTTTGAGACCGGGACTTTAAGGCTACAATGAGCTGGGCTGATGCCACTAATCTCTGGCCTGGGCAACAAAACTAGACTCTGTCTCTGAAAAAAAATTAATTAATTAAATACAATAAAAGCAGATTAAGCCCTGGAGGCTCAGAGAGGTTAGGTGACTTGCCAGAAGTCACACAGCTACTAAGTAGAAAGCCACACAAGAGGTTGCTGGGGTGGATGTGGGGAAAGGCTGTGAGTGAGCCCCAGTGGATCATGACACGGGGTAAGCAGGAAGCCTGAGGTCCCAAAGCCTGACAACAGGCATGTCTATGACTTGCAGGGAAAGTGCCGAAGGCAGTGACAAGGCCCACCTGGGAGAGTCTCCTAAGGACCATGAAGGCTCAGGTTGAGTTGAAGGCAAAGATTCTGTTCATTTAACACAGCGATTATTCACAGATCACTTCCCAATCTCGCCCTCTGTGCTGGAAGTTCCTAGAGGGCAGGGCTCAGCGCGCCTGCTTCCTGGTGGGCTGTGCACACACCATCCTCGCCAGTCCATGTGAGTGTACTCACTCGACACACCCGAGGGGCCCAGTCACTCCAGTAGCAGCCCGGAGGGAGCAGTCACTGGCTTGCTTCTGTAATCAGACTTGTTTTGCTTCATAGTTCCCCAGTGGCTAATATCGTGATCTGGAAAGATTAGCAGAATGCGGAGTTACTTCTCCTTTAGAGAGAAGAAATAGAGGCATGGAGAGAGAGGGTAGGTGTTTTCACTAAACTCATACAGCAAGGCCAGGCCTTGAAACTCTCAGACAGTGGCCTTTTCTGGTCATCCTTCAGGGGTCTCTCTGGAACAAAGAAGCATAGTCAGAGCCCACAGAGGAGCACCCTCCTTCCCCAGGGGGAGAATACGGCACTTGCAAAGAGATCAGACCTGCTATCTGCTCAAATTTTTCTCCATTCAAATTGTAGACAGGGGACCCATGCTGCCCAGAGCTGAGTGTCCAGTCAAATTACAAACAGGGGACCCATGTTGCCCAGGTAGGGTGTGTTTCAGGAAGGCTGATGGGGCCCAGGGAATGTAGGTTCTCCTCATCCCTGGTGATGGTCACAGATGGAAAATTCACAGATGAAGGAAAGGGGTCTTCTTGCTATGGACACACTGGGTTCGAACCCTGGTTCTAACATTTCCCAGCTGTATAATTCGGGCAATCTCCCTGCCCACACTGTGCCTCAGTGTCCCCATCCATAAATCAGGGGTGATGATGAAAATATTAAGTACAGCTAGGGTATGCTTCTAGGTGTGCTAGGCACGGGCTGAGCCCTGGGCATAAGGCCAGGGAAAATTCTCCAGGCTTAGCTGGCTCCGGCCTTAATCACTGCACCTCCCTGCCTCTTTGGGAAATCACCAAGGTGATCAATGTATTTAAAGGCACACACCCTTACATAGGCACGCAGGCACATACATTTCTACATATATATATATGTATGCACACACATCCACTCAAACATATATGAACACACACGTATGCATGCATGCACACATACACCCACACATCTATACACATGCATACATATACATGTATGTACACACATACATCCATAAACACTTTCTAGAAGAAGAAGAGTGGGGAAGGGGTGCAAGGTGAGCTAAGCCTTTTATGAGGAGGCATTGTCCCTTTTTAGGGAACCTGGAAATAACTGCAAATCCCATGTCGTGTTTACAGAGCCACCAGAGGCCCTGAAGCAGAAGAGCTAAGAGGCGGAGAGTGGAGACGTGGGAGATGGCTGCTCTGTTGTCATAAGCTCTATACAGCCCTCCTTTGATGTGTCCAAAGGGAAGTGGTCAAATGAAATGTGTTTAAAACCAAAGACCCAGAGACCTCAGCACCACGTCCTGGCTGGTGGGTTATCCTTGCCCCAGGTGGCTGGTCTTGCCTGCAAGACTTTTCTGCAGTGCCTTTGACTGGTCACAGATGTCCCTGCTGGGACAGAGCCTCAGCAATGACTCACCTCTTCGTTTTTAGCTTCTGTCCTCTCTAAGCCTGAGCCGCCCTTCGCTGGGCAGTTGTCTGGTTGGCTCCCTGGCCCCCCACCCTGGGACCCGTGCCCATCACACCAGCTCTGGACCTGCCCTGCGAACACAGGAAGCGGCATAAAGGAACCCAGAGAGCATTTGCGCAGACATTATGTTCTTCTGCTGACATTTGTGTGGAGCCTCAGGATCCCCACTGCTTTTAGTGAAATAAGGACACAGGGGCTTTAAGGCTGTGCAGTGCAATGTCCAGACTTGGAGCTCCTGCAGTCCTCCCGCCTATTCTAGAATGACAGCCACAGCCGAGAGAGGCTTCTTCCTGGCTGTCTGCTTGCTGGACTGTTTCACACCTTTGGGCTTTTAGCTGAAAAGGCCTTTTCTGCCACCTTCTCCCAAGCTTAAGTAAACAAAAAAACTATTTATGTCCTCAGAGCACTTAATTAAGCCAGAGCAGGGATAAAATCAGTGACAGAGTATAGTGAAAACACAGTCCTTAAAGTCAGGAGAAGGCTGCCCCCAGGGTTCTCCCAAATTTTTTGTTTTGTAAAGTTAAAAGAATAATATAGTGATAACCCAAACACCTTCAGTTGGATATATCCATTGTAAACTCGTTGACACATCTGACCTCTCTAAATCTCTCTCTCTCTCTGTCTCTGGTGTGTGTCACACATTATTTTGTTGTCTGCTTGTTTTGCTAAGGCATTTAAAAGTTAATGGTAGACATCACACCCCTTTTGCCCCCCAAATCCTTCAGTGGTACCCACTAAGAAGAAAGATCATCTCCTATAGAGACATGATACCAGGATCACACCAAAGGAATCTGATGTCAGTACAATGATTTCCCCAACTTTCTGAGCGATTCTCAGATATGATAAAGCAGTTCTCATCCTCAAACCAGGGCTCAAACACACACTACATTTAGTTGTCTTTGTTGAGAGACCCTTCTCCATGAGTCTTTTTTTGTTGTTGCACTTTGGCTGGGGCCGGGCTTGAACCCACCACCCTCAGTATATGGGGCTGGTACCCTACTCACTGGGCCACAGGCGCCACCCTCTCCATGAGTCTTGTGTGTTTCTTTACATCTTGGGAACAGAAGCCCTGGCTGCCGTTTGTTCTAGACTGTTATTTTAAGGATGTTTGTATGAAGAACAGCTTTGAAAGGCAGAGATAGCATGTCTCTCCAAATCAAAGGGTAGCCATGCTTCCTGTTCACTATAATAAAAATAATCTCTCCCTCTGGGGAAAAGATAGCGCAGGCTTATTGTCCATAAAAGTAATGAAAGATTTGGGTTCTCTATGCTCAGGGTTCCTACTCTGTAATGTGAACCACTATGTGTGCAGGTGTCACCTGGTCCTCTGCAAGTGGCCTTGTGAGAGTCGGGGCTCAGGGAGCTGGCACAAGAAAAGGCTGATGCTCTAGTTCCTGCTATTGGTGTGAGCAGTAGCTCCTTTGTCTCTGGCCTAGGAGTCTCGCATCTTCTGCCAGCATCTGTGAAACTGGCTAGTTTGCTACTGTGCTAGTTTGCCTCCTAGCAAAGACGTTAACTAGCAAAGAGGGTAATATCTCAGACTCTTTCCAGTTTTTGGGAGTCACCTCTCTTTAATTCCATGACTCTGATAGTCCCTATGCCTGTTTTGTCTTTCTGGACACGGATAGTTTTAAAGAGTTCAGGCCAAGTGTTTTGTAGAGTATCCTATGATCTGGATTTTTCTGATTGTTTCTCAGGCTTAGAATCAGGGTGAACGCTCTTGCAGGAACTTTACAGGGTCTGTGTTGTGTCATAAACATCAGGAGACACATCACATCGGCTTGTCGCCCTCAACACCCTCGAGCTGAGGGTGAGCCCTTCGTTGAGGTGGTACGTGCCACGTTTCTTTATTCTAAAGGTACCTTTCTTTTTGTTAGTCACCGGGAATCTCTGGGAACATATTTTGATCCCTCGGGGATATCCTGGGCTCTGACAACCCTTAACTCCTATGAACTTCGGTTGATTCCTCAGGGAAGAGCTTTATATGACAGCCCCAGACGCTGTTATGTTTTCCTCTTGCAACAGAGACCACATAGTCTGCAGGGCCTAAAATAGTCACAATCTGGCATTTTATAGAAAAGGAAAAAAAATGTTACCTTCTGCAATAGTGGTGGTAGGTGGTGGCAGATAAGTCTAGACCTGTAGTCCCCCAAGCCCTGGGCCAGGAACTGGTACTTGTCCTTGACCTGTTAGGAAGTAAGTGGCACAGCAGGTGAGTGGCAGACCTTCATCTGGATTTACACTCCCCATTGTTTATATCAGCGCTTGAGCTCTGCTGCCTGTCACATCAGTGGTGAAATTAAATTGCACGTGGGAGGCATCTAGGTTTACACTCCTTCTGAGACTCAAATGCTCCCTCCCTCTCCACTGGACCACGGAAAAATTGTCTTCCATGAAACTAGTCCCTGGTCCCCCAAAAGTTGGGAACTACTGGTCTTGAGTGATTGTCAACAAATCCTCTTTAATGCATTCATCTTTCTATACCATTTCTTTACCATGTTCTTTATACTATTTCTATACTTGGGTATACTTTATGCCATTTCTATACCATTTTCCTTACCATTTTTCAACTTTTTAGGGGTTCAGGACTACCTCGTTCCCAAGTTGCACTTAGAGTGAAACGCAAACACTTTGGGGGCTCATATGGCAGTGCTCAACATGCACAGAAGTGGAGCCCAAAGCACAGCAGCGTGGAGCTGCCTTCTGTGTGTCTCATGCGGGCGAATCTGCGTAAAGCAAGATGTGCTGGGTGTTCCAGATGCTGCTCACCATCTAAAGTAGTTTCCAATTATTTTCTCTAACCATGATGTCACATAAACTGGTGAGTCTTTCAGCCTGAATTTATGCCAAAATATCACTTCATTTGACAGGTTTGGGGCATAAAAACTTGTATTAAAAAAAAAGAATTCCTCCGAAAAGTGCTTTAGCTTTTCAAGAGCCATTATGGGAAAAACTCAGTAACTAATAGTCATTTTGAGCTGCATCTGAATAGGTGGGCAGACAGGGCATCTGTGCACATTTAAAATAATGGAAGATGAAGTCCAGCCAGGTAAGTGCTAAGTGGCTGAGCAGTATAGAGAGCTAGCCCTTCCCCAGCCAGGGCCACACTCGGAGCTATTTCTCTGCACCTCAGAGAGATGGAGGGGAGGAAGCATGGCTGCTGGAGGCCCCCAACCCCTATAAGTGCCCCAGGGTGAGCACACAGAGAGCATGACAAATAGACACTCTCCTATTCAATGCTCAAGGAAGACACAAGCCCAGGCAAATATTCTGGTCCTGCGGTTTCTCAGCTGAAAGCAGAGACAAAGGGCGTTGGGTAGGAAGCAAATGAGAGGCTCCAGGCTCCTGGCACAACGCCTGGGGGCTCTGGGAAGGGCAGAGTGTGGGCGCCAGGCTCCCGAGAGGTGGGCAGGGTTCAGCAGTGCTCCTGGTGCAGTCCTGAGATGCTACAGGAGGGGGAGAGGGTTGTCTGTCATTCCCTCAATTAGCAGCAATGCATTTAGTGCCCACTGTATGCCAGGCACTGGGGACACGGCCATGGACTGCTTGAACTTTGTCTCCATTCCTGTGGAGCTTCCAGTGTGGGATGAGGGTTGGGGAAGAAAGTAATGAAACAAGAAATCTTTTCAGGGAGTTAGAAATACTATAGAAATCAAATGGAGGCCGGGCACAGGGGCTCACACCTGTAATCCTAGCACTCTGAGAAGCCGAGGTGGGTGGATTGCTTGAGCTCAGGAGTTCGAAACCAGCCTGAAGAAGAGAGAAAATCCATGTCTACTAAAAATAGAAACATTAGCTAGGAATTGTGGTGGGCACTGTAGTCCCAGCTACTTGGGAGGCTGAGTCAGGATTGCTTGCGTCCAGGAGTTTGAGATTGCTGTAAGCTATGATCACACCACTGCTTCAGCCCAGGTAACAGTATGTCTCAAAAACATTTTCTCAGCCTTGGCACCCGTAGCACAGCGGTCACGGCATCAGCCACATACACCGAGGATGGCAGGTTCAAATCCAGCCCAGGCCAGCTAAAGCAACAATGACAACTGCAACAAAAAATAGTCGGGCATTGTGGCGGGTACCTGTAGTCCCCACTACTTGGGAGGCTGAGGCAAAAGAATTGCTTAAGCCCAAGAGTTGGGGGTTGCTGTTGGTGGACTATGATGCCATGGCACTCTACCCAGGGTGACATAGTTAGATTCTCTCAACAAAAAAAAAGAAAGAAAGAAAAATACTGTCTCAAAAACAGTAACAACAACAAAGAAAGAAAGAAAATGGGATGATGGGGTGAAGAATACCTTGGCTGGAGTGCCCTTCCGTGGAAGGCCATGCTCATTCAGAGGTAACTTTTGAATCTGGAGCCAAATGGTGCAGAGGGCCCGGCTCTGGGGAGAACCTGAGAGAGGGCGCTCCCAGCAAAGGGAACAGAACGCGCAAAGTCCCTGAGGCTGACGCACACCTGAGGTTTCTTTACACAGGGAAGAATGAGAAGAGAGCCGCAGAGAGAGAACTGGGGGAAAGAGAAAGAAGGCAAGAAAAAAGGGCTGTGGGGGGAAACAAACAGCAAAAAAGGCTAATTATGAACAACTGGAGGGAAAGGAAGAAGAGGCCGCTCCAAAGTGGGTCCTGCCGGTCCCTGCATGCCAGGGCCTGATGTTTTTGCCAGCTTTGTGTGCGTTTGGTTCTTATTTCCTCAACTGGATTATAAACTTCTCAAAGGCAGAAAGCGTACCCTGGATGCTGTTACTTTCTGCACAGCGCTCCGCACCATGTCTTTGTCCATGGTGGGATCATTAACTTGTTTGGGTAAGTGGGCAGTTGGATGGATGGGTGGAATCTGAGACTGGAGGGTGTCTCTGAAATTAGCCATACTGTTTACGTTTCGCTCAGGTTGGACAAATACTTGGCATGCACACGTGCGCATACACACACCCCGTGGAACAACACCAAAAGGAACATAGATGCTCACAGAGCATGAAGGACACGTCTATCCAAGGAACTCAGTGGGTTTAGTAAGAGGCGAGCAAGGGTTACTGCTGCATCAGGAGAAATGTGGTGCCTGTTACGGACCGATGTGTTTCCCACCCCCAAATTCATATGTTGAAATCCTAACCCCCGTGTGGTAGTGTTAGGGCTTCAGAAGGTGGTTAGATCTTGGTGGTGGAGCCCATGATGAGATTAGTGTCCTTACAAGGAGAGACTTGAGAACTTCCTCTCTCTCTACTTTGTGCCGTGTGAGGACACGGTGAGAAGGGGGCTGTCTACAAGCCAGGAGGCAGGTCCTCACCAGACATCGGCTCTGCCAGCACCTTGATCTTGGCCTTCTCAGCCTCCAGAAATGTCAGAAGTAACTGTTGCATAAGCCACCCAGTCTGGGGTGACTTGTGTGACAGCCTGAACTGTCTCAGCTGGATACATTGATATAGAGAGGGATGAGGACAGGGAGGTGATACCAAAGAGAGGAGGCAAAGGTAGAAGATGTGCCTGCGTGGCTAATGTTTGCTGGGTTTTGAGTTCTCCTTTTCCTCCAGAGAACTATACTGTACTATATTTCCCAGCCTCTGTGCACTTAAGTGTGGCCATGTGGTTGAGTCCTGGCCATTGGAAGGTGGGTAGAATTGACGTGCACTGTTACTACCAGGCCCAGAGAAATCCCCCTCATGGTCCTTCTCCGTCCACTGGTTGAATAAAGAAGATGCTGAGGGTATCCTGGATTGTGCAACCACAAATTGGAGGGAGCCTGGGTCCTTGGATGACTGTGGGAAGCAGAGCTCTCTGACTGAGCAGGAAGCCACTGAGATTGGGGCTGTTTGTTACAGCAGCAGGCATTACTTATCCTGACCAATATGAAAGAGATGAGAAGGGGAGAGGTAGAGGTTCTTCCTTCACACAGAAGACTCTAGGAGAAGGGGATTAGGAGAAGGGGATTTCAACTCAGTGGCCAACTGATTGGACACAGGACGGGGACATGAAATAATTCTCTCTGTGGCATCAGTCTAGTAGACAGATTCAGGAAGAAAGGACAGGAAGGCTACGTTTTTTTTTAAGGGTAATATGTTCCAGGAAAAGGTTACCTAAGATCAAACCACTTGATGCAGGCTCAAAACTTCCATATTTGAAAACTAAGAAGGAAAAGAAAAGAAGTTTGATTGGAGCTTCATCCTGCAAAATAAATCTAAAGTGATAAAAACTTAATAAGCTAATTTTATCTCAATTTAACAAGGCTTGGGAATTCTGCTCTAATTCTTAGAGCAGACAAATGACAAAGAATGATTTTTTTTGTCTTTTACTTTCCATATTCTTTTCCCCAACAAAATTGTCTAAGGGTGCAATCGACAGACTTTTTTGCAGCTCTTTGGTTCAGACACTAGCTTTTTCCTTTTTTCTTCTTTTGGTAAAAAGCTCAAGGGTTTAATCACCATTTGTATGGGTTTCTTTTCATCCTTTGAAATTGAAATCATTATCTTTCATGAGTTCAGAGCCAGGCCAGATTCAGTATCACTGGTGAAGTTTGGATTAGCCAGTGTTCCCCAAGTGACTGCTGGATGCTGGATGTTCTGTTGCCAGCTTCACACAACCAGCTTCACCTTGAGGTCCAAAGTGTATCCATTTCTTTGTTCCCTCGAGATCATGCCAAGTGAGACCTCTGGAACTTCAACTTCCCACCCCCAGGGACTTAAAGAAGTGATACGTTGCAACTTACATGGCAAACTTGATTTTGGAGCAATTTGCTGACTCTGCTTTCTCCTGGGAGTTTCCCAGCCTGCTGTTTACCCTGATTCCAGGCCATTTCCCCATATTCCCTACAACTGTTTTTCTAGCCTACTTAGTTTGGTGACATTCATAGGGAAAATATCACAGCGGGTAGGAAGTTTTTGCTCAAAATCCAAACAAAAAGAGAAGAAAAACAGGAGCAAAAGGGAAGAAGGTTAAAAAAAGAGAAAAAGACTTTGAGAAGTACCGAATGCTCTTGTTAAGCAAATAACTTCCCAGGGTTTTCTTAACATACAAGGAAACTCAAGAACTGCAAAAATAATCTAAGCTAAGGAAAACCACCCCATAACCCCATTTCAGATTTATTTCTGTACTTCTGCTGGACTCAGCAGATGACGAGGCTCCTGGCATCTACCAAGTCAAGGTCCCGTGAAGCGTCTGCTTGGAAGTCAGCTGGACACAACTGTGGACACCCAGACACCTCTTGCAATTTCTTCTCTGGCCCAGGCTTGAGAAGTCGTTTTTTCCTGCCATCCCTCTTTGGTGTAGGCTTCTAATCAAAGGGAAAGTAGAGTGTGAGGACATGTCTTTCTTCAAACCAGGGGCTGGATTCCTGTCACCATTTTAGGCTCTGTTCAAATGTCTCTTCTTTAGGGATGACCTCCCTGACCTTCCTGTTTAATCACCGATCCCTTCCCCTCCCCCTGTTTCTCTGTATTCCACCCTGTTTTATGGTCCTCAGACAATGTATCACCACTTAAAATTATGGGGTTCACTTTTTTGGTGTCTTCTACACTAGCAAGCAACTCCATGGTGAAAGGGACTTTACCTATTTTTATCACCCACCAATTCCCAGCTCCTAGAAGAGGGGCACATAGTAGGTGCATCATAAATTAATATCAAGTTACATTAAATCCTCAAGGTAAAAGCATTTAAGAAGAAATGATAGAAAATACCACTGAATTCCAGAAGGGCTGGGTTAGGGTTACCTCCCAGAGAGTTTCTTTATAGAACAAGCATTTACATACATTTACATACATTTACATTTATATCTCCCCCACTTGCAGGTGACATTCATAGGGAAAAGTCAACCCTCCTTGGTCCATCATCTCATGGTTATGAAACCATTTACTGATTTCACATTTCTCCATCTTGTTTATGTGAAAAAACCTGGAAGTTTTTGTGGATGCATTGCTAGCTACAGAATTCCTTTTATCTAGCCCTCTTGTAATTGTATCAAATAAGTAAAAGACATTTGGCAGGTGTGACTTGCCCTAAGTGAACCCATGTTGGCTTTCAGAGATCACTCTCCTATTTTCTAAATTCAAAATTCATCCTGTTGGCAGTGGTATGGGTCAGCTTCAGCTATGGTTCGCTGCGGTAATACAAAGCCCCTCACTCTCAGCGGCTCACAGCAGCACAGACATATTGCTCACCTACAGTAGGGCAAGGGCAGGTGGCTGAAGCGTTTCTACTTATTAGTCTTCATTCTCAGGACCCAGTCTGAAGGGGCAGGACCTCTTGGGGACATGACAGTCTGTGGGAGAGAGAAAAGAGTAGTGGAGGGTCTCACTAGTCTGGCCTTCTGCCCAGAAGGGAAACATGTTTCTTTTGTTCACACCTATTGGCCCATACTAGTTCCCCTGGTTGAACCTGCTAGCAGTGGAGCAGGGGCCTTAGGGCCTAGAAAAAGGCGGTGGCTATTGTGAGCGATAACACAGTCCACCAGCTATGCATTTTACCTGAGGAGTGGAATCCACCTTGTACCTCCTTAGAAAATTGGGGTATTTTCCTAATAGTATAGTGTCTGGAATTGTCCAACTAACAGTAACTCAATCATTGTGTGTAACAACATTCTGGCCACTCTGAGCTACGATTTGGGTATTTATGGGAGCCTCTGACCTGCTGGGCACAGGGAGGGGTGGGGATGCCGTGTTGGTGACTGATGAACTGTGTTCCATTTCTCTACCAGCTGGTGGACCAGAGACCCCAGACTCACCCTCAACTCCCTCCCCCTGCTAACCACCAGGTCCTGGAGCCTCTCCTGCCTAGACCCCTCTGGGCTCTGTCCCTTGTCTCCATCTGGATGGTGAGGCTGTCATTTGGGTTCAGTCACTCCTCCCCAGACTCATGAACTCACTTCCCAGCTGAGCCCAGGGCTGACACCTAGTGAGTGCTCCTTAAACAGTGGCCAGTGCTAGTATCGTGACTTTAACTCCATACGACCCCATCCTGACTGCTTCTTTGCCCCCTCCTCCAGAACCCTCCAGGACCTGTGTTGTCCCCCAAAACTCACCATGCCCCATTTTGTCTCAGAGCTTTAACTTCTGTTTCTCCCACCTGTAATGCCATGAGGAAGATGTGAGAGCTGGCGGGGTTGGGGAGGTCCCCCCCACCTGACATAGGCTTGTTCATAATCACCCAGATCTGGAAGCAGCCAGATGCCCTTCGGTAGGTGAGCAGATGAGCAGCAGTGACATTTGTAACTTAGGCAATGGAGGAAGGAGCTGTGGCACACTGGGACAGTGGAATATGGCTCAGCAGTAACAGGAAACAAGCTATCAGGCCACAAAAAGACATAGAGGAAACTTAAGTGTATATTAATAAGTGGAGAAGCCCATCTGAAAAAGTTACACACTGTGATTCTGGCTATAGGACCTTCCAGAACAGATCAAAGTAGGGAGATGTAAAGATAGGTGGTTGCCAGGGCATAGGGAAGGGAGGGACAGAGGAATGAGTGGAGGACGGGGCTTCAGGGCAGTGAATCTACTCAGGATGATACTGTAAGGGTGGGGACATGTTGTTATGCTTCTGTCAAACCTATGGAGTTGCACAGCACAGAGTGGCCTGATGCATATGGTGGGCTTCAGTTAGTAGTGATGTGTCAATACTGGGTTATCACTTCTGGTGACCACATCACACTAACATGAGCTGTTAATAGAGGCAACTGTGGGGGAAGAGGAGGCAAGAGAAGGGGGGTACCTGTGCACTCTGTACTTTTTGCTCAATTTTCCATAAACCTAAAACTGCTCTGTGAAATAGTCTCTTAATTTTTTTAAATGCCTGTTCTACCTAAGGAGTCTGGGTTTGAATTCTGTCTCTGCCACCAAATAGCTGGGTGTTCCTGGATGAGTTCCTTAACCTCTCTGGGTTCCATGCTTCCTCATCTGTAAAACAGAGATGGTGACATCATCCAGCCTACCTTTCAGCTGTGTCCCGAGATGATGCATGTGGAACACTTGGGCCATCACAGGCGTTTAGTGACTTTGCCTACAAATCACCATCTTCTAGTGTATAGTTGGTTATTTGGACAAGTGACATGCTCTCTTGTGCCTCAGTTTCCTAGTCTGTAAAATGGAGATCATAATAGCACCTACTACGTTGTTGTCAGAATTGAGTGAGTTCATGCCTGTAACCCGAGCACTCTGGGAGGCTGAGGCAGGTGGATTGCTCGAGCTCAGGAGTTTGAGGCTGCTAGATGATGCCACAGCGCTCTACCAAGGGCAACAAAGTAAGGGTCTGTCTCAAAAAAAAAAAAATAATGAAGCGAGCTGATGTGTGAAAAGCACTTTGATTGGTGGTGGGCACATTAGCTGCTATCATCCTCATTGTTGTCATTGTCACCATCGTCACCACCACATGGATCCTCTAGAAAGGCAGCGGTGACATTTGTAACTTAGGCAATGGAGGAAGGAGCTGGTGGGTGTTGCCCACCTGTCTGCCATGACAGACAGAATCCCCGCGCGCCGACTGCTGATAACGTCACATCCTCTCCACCTGGATCACCACCAGCCAGGCAAAGAGGACTTTGAGAAGCCACTGAGGCGCTGGGCTCTGGGGAGCTTCAGCCCTTTCCAGTCCTAGGGAAAAGCTCCAATGCTGGCAAGGCCCAGACCCTGCAGTCGATCAGGGACAAGCTCTCAGCCATTTTCCAACGACTGCCCCATGGGGCTGCTGCCGAGCAGATAGGCCCTGCCCCGGGACCCCTCCCTTGGCCCACTGGCCACTATCAGCTCACATCCTCCCCCCTGCAGCAGTGCCTTACAGGTGTTTTATGGGGCAGCTCTCCCCTGTGCACAGCTCCCCTGGGGCTTCCCAGAGGCTGCAGTGAGTGTCATACCTGCAGGCACATGCTTGGCCTCCGTGCATGGGAAACACAGGAACAGGGGTGAGAGCTGACACCCATAGAGCTGCCAGGGGCAGTGCACCCCTCACCTTCCTTGGGGACGGTTCTCAGGCTGTTTTCCTCAGACTGTTTGGGAGTCATGCAGGGCCAGGCGCAGCTGATACAGATCCTTACATCGCCCCTCTTTGCTTCTCTACCTCCCTTCACCATGTCCTCTAATGCGCTGCTGCTAAGGCTCTGCTTCTGGGCAGGCCCAGGCTGGAATTGGCTTTTTCCCATTGATCCCTAAAAGATCCCCACATCTTAGGCATGAATGTGTGTGCCTGTGCACATGCTGGCAGGCACATGCATGAACACACATGTGCACACACGCATACACACAGGGATGTGCTCCTATCACCCTCTGAACACACAACCCAACAACCCAAACCACATCCACAGGGAGAGGGTTTTCCGAGTGATGGACGCGGCTGCAGCAGAGTGGCACCTCGGGGGAAGAGTGGCATCTGCCCTGGGCTGTTTGCAGCACTGGGTGGCGGGTGTCTGGCCAGCTGAGACAGGCAGTCTCAGGGGCAGAGGAGTGGATGGAGCCGTGGACATGTGACCCTAAATTGCGATATTTTCCTTCTCGTGGCGGGATGAATGCAGCCTCAGACAGATGCTGCCCCACAGCTGTTTGTGGCTGGGGGGCCCTGTGGCAGCCCAGGGACTTTGAAAGGGGGGTTGAAAGGAGTCTGACAAAGGGGCCACTGTCTTGGAGGGAACTTGACATGAGCCCAGCAGAGTCCAGGCAGTAGAGTTTGCACAGCTGCGGCCGGGAGCAGACGTGCGCTTTCAGCTGACCTGGGTCTGTGGCTTTGGGCATTAAACCTGACACTTTCCAGATGTATGAGGCCCTCCCTTTGGCACCCTCCACAAACATTCTGTCCCCAGGTACACACACATACACACACTCTCAGCCACGGGCAGTGGTACTGTAAATGGCCCATTGTGCTAGAGATCTGGGGCCCTTCTGCAAACCCCCATACCCACACCTTAGGTGAGGCCCCAAGGCTGGGCTAGAAATTTATAAGCTCGATTTCAAAATAGTTCAAGTTCAAAGTCACCCCAAGCAGCAGCCGCCTCTCTGACAGCTCCAGGTTGGATGGTAGGGGGTACTGAGCATGCCTTCCAGAAGGTTCCTGCTAACCCATGTTGGAGTGGACCCTGAGACCTCCAGCTTGGTGGGAGGAGGCTCAGCAGGAGTTTGGGCACCCAGGGGCACTGCTCACTGGCCACTCTCCCTCAGTAAAACTCCTGTGCCCCTGGGTATGTGGGCAAGGGCAGGTCTCATGTGGCCTACGTATGGCTGCCTCGGGGGACCCAGAAGGGGACACAAATCTGGCTCTGGCCCCTGTCAGGGATTGAGTCTACACCAGCTCCACGTGCTCTGAAAATTGCTCTGCTCAGCAGTCTTCCAGCTGGGGGTGGGGGAAGCAAACTTGCCAGGGCCCCTTACTGTTGGGGGCCATGTGACAGCGGCAGGAGGGGACACTTGGACGTTCTCTTCCTCCCCAGTGAGAAGAAAGAAAAGGGAGAGAAGGAAGGGGAGGCAGAGGAAGAGTAGAGAAAGAGAGAGATGAAGGGAAAGAAGCAGAGAGAGGAAAAGAGACCACACAAGAGAGGGTGAATCCACCCCCGTGGTAAAGGCATCAGTCCATTCATGAAGGTGGAACCCTCTTGATCTGACCATTTCTCAAAGTTCCCACCTCTCAATACCATGCCTCATCACAACGACAATTAAATTTCCACATGAGTTTTGCAGGGAACAAAACGTAGCACCAACCCTACTCAAATCAGTGCATCTGGATTCAAAATATCTTTAGTGACAGCTGACCCTGACTGTGGCAAAGGACAGAGGACTAACATTTTCCTCCCAGAAGAGCAGAGCTCAGGGAGGGTCCTGGTACTGGTCTTGCCATTAACTGTCAAGGTGAAACTTCCAGCTCAACTGACACCCCAATGGGCTGAGGTTGCAGGTGCCAGGACGCACCTGTCAGCTAGACAATGCTCCCAAGACAGTCCCCCTGAAGACTCACTACACCCTGCACTGTGTCAGAGGTGGGAAGGAAGAAGACAGAAGCAGGAGAAAGGAGAAAGTAAGGAAAGCAATTTAAGGGCTAATGAAGGTGGCTGTACATTATTCCACTTAGCCTCGCTTCTGAGACAGGCCTTTGAGGGTCAGTCATATCATTTTTGTGTTTGCCATGTGCCAGACACCATTTTAAATGCTTGGTGTATGTTACTCCATTTAACCCTCACCACGGGGTCAGTGGTGTTATTATCCCATCTATGAGGCAGGGGAGGGGTAAAGAACGCACCCATGGTCACTCAGTAAGAGGCGTACAGAGGTGTGTGCCCGTACTGCTTTCCCTCCTCCCAGACAGCACCATGACCTCCCCCATACCTGACCCACTCCGGGCACTTCTTGCAGAGAGTCCCTCACATACATGAGCAGAGGTACAGACCTCCCTATTTCTATAATCTAAATCTGGACCTCTTAGCCATCACTTACACACTGCATACAATAGATGACAGGACCACTCATTTTTATTTACTGTCTTCATTGGGGGTGACTATAGTGGAATACCATGGACTGGGTGGCTTAAAAAGCAGATATTTTATTTCTCATGTATCTGGAGCTGGAAGTCTGAGATCAGGGTACCAGTATGGTTGGGCTCTGGGGACATCCCTCTTTTCGAGTCACAGATGGCCACTTTCTCATTGCATCCTTCCATGCTGGAGATAGAGTACAAACTGAAAAGAGAGGAAGCAAGGTCTCTCCCGGTTCTTCTTATAAGGGTACTAATCCTATTCATGAGGGCCCCACCCTCATGACCTAGTTACCTTTTATGGGCTTCATCTCCTGACACCATCACTTTGTGAATTAGAGTTTCCATACATATGAGGTTGGACAATTCGGTCTGAGAACTCATCCTAGAAGTACTACATACCTCATTGCTAATTATCACTACGGTCATCTTGGAGATACTTCCCTTGGGAAGCCATGCATTGATGCATTTACTCTACCCTTCAAAACAATGTTGGAACTCTTTTTCTGGAATGGTTTGCGAAGTGCTCCTCTTGCCCATCTGGTGACTACATTGATCTTCAGCAACGAGGCATGTAGCACTTTTCCTAGGATGAGTTCTCCAACTTAATGTCAGACCTCATATGATGACGGTTCTGATGACCATTCCAGAAAAGTTCTAAAATTGCACCGAAGGGTGGTGGAGTAGGTGTTGGCATCAGTGCATAGATTCCAATTACTCAGAAGATGACCCTTTAGCAATGAGGTATGTAGCACTTTTTCTAGGATGAGTTCACAAACTTAATTGTCTGACCTCATAAATTTTTGGAGGTCACAAACATTCAATTCATAGCAGTGGTGGTGAAAGAGGCTGTTTGAATCCTTCAAAGTAATAATCCAAGAGGTTCTTTATTTAATTAGCTAGGGTTAACCCTTTCATCCTCACCAACTGCCAAGGATGACTGAGGTGAGCTTCTCAGATGCCACCACAGAGCCCCTGAGCCTCCCCCCTCAGCTGAGGGCAGTGCAGGTTGGATGCCAAGTAGCAAAGGGCCCTAATTCCCAAGTCCTGGAGCGCTGTGAGCCCTGAGCCCCCGTCTGCTGGGCTATCTCCTCCCATGGGAGACAATGTCCTGACATGCTCAGCGGCTCTGAGGATCTGGCCTCATTTTCATTACCAAGGCGGCCGCAGGCCCTGGGGCTGAATCACCCCATTCTTCTCAGCAGACAGCCCATCACACGCGCTACTTGCCTGGTTCCCGCCATGGCTCTGAATCCCCCTTTTGTGGAGCTGATGGGGAAAGAGAGATATTTAGAGCTCTCAAAAGATACTCTCCAAGCCCTTCCCAGGGACAAGGGCACCCCAGTGTGTGGCCTTGGTTTCTTCTGGGAAAGAAATGAGCAAAAACAAACTCCAAGCCATGGCCCTCGGGATCCAGGAGTCTCATTCCAAGCTCATTTTCTGCCACAGGAGGAGAAGTGTTTTGTGCCACTGTTGGCAGTCTGCACCTCTTCCTTGAGTGTGAGCTTTGTGGCGGGAGTGCTCAGGAAACAGCTGAATTACACGCTGAAGCACTGGGACACATAAACCGGTGTGTCTGACATGCATTAACACCCATCCACACGTGCACACACACATGTATACACACACAGAGAGGCGCTCAAATATAGGTCATGGGCAGATGGAAAAACCAGAGGTTCTGGATTCTAATTCTGCACAAGTTCTGCTCCCAATTTCCCAGAGATTCTTGGCATCCCTGTCCCTCTGCATCTAAGAAGAGAACCGCTGGACTTTAGGGATGGCATGTCTAACCTGGCTCCCAGCCCTCTGCCCACACTGGGACGTGCTGGAAAATGATGGCAAGAGAGACAGTACATCTTAAAATCCTTCTGGAGTCTCACGTTCGGTGAATCCAGTCCTCCTGAGTTCCAGCCAACAGGCTGAGCTATTTGATCACATTTTCACTCCTCCCGAAACTGGCTCCTTGGTGAACTCTGCATATGACCTGTATTTGAGTGAATAGTATTGAGTCACAAATTTACTGATTTGGACAAAAGACTGTGTAAGGTGCTGTCACGGGGCGCAGGGGAACTAGAGAAGGGAACTCTCTGTACATACTATTTTTGCAACTTGTTGTGAGTCTATTTTAAAATAAAATGAGAAAACAAACAGCAACAATGAAATCTGCAGGCTAAGGGAGGAATATGTTATACATGTGTGTGTGTGTGTGTGTGTTTGCCACCTTGTTTGTCTGTGTACAGTTCCCTGTGTCTTCTTCCGTGGGAAAGTACAGGTATTGTTGGCAGGCCAGCATCATAGCATGGTGATGACACGCCCGGCTCCCTGACTACCTGGTTTTGAATCTCATATCTATGGCCTCAGTTCCCTCATCTGTAAAATGGGTGACATTTTACAAGTCTATCTCTTTGGGCTGTTGTGGGGACTGGCTGATTTTCACTGTGTGTAGAGCCTCATAAATGGTGTGGATTGGCATCTCTGGAGCTCTTTACTTGCCCTGAGTCAGTCTCTTGGGTGCTTATGGTGACCCAAAGAATGTCTTGTGCTCTACATCATTCAGGTCCTCAGGGAACGTCTTATGTGCCCAGCACCACCAGGACCCCAGTGCCTGGAATCATCTGGAAGCCAACCCACCCCATGTTGCTGAGAAAACACCCTCCTCTGTGTCTACAAAACCAGGTGATGTCAGGGAAGCATATGGTCAGGGGATGGAACTGCCAGTCCCTCCAATCCCACAGGTCCAAATGGCTCTTAGCCCTATGGAAGCCACCCTCCTCACCAGCTTGAAAAAAGCACCGTGGGCCTCAATTTCTTAAAATAAAAATCCTTTTGTTTTCAAGTGAGCCAAGAGCCCTGGGGCTGCTGCAGAGTCAGGACTGGCAGTTCTGATGAAGTATGTTGGCCCGGTTAGCAGAGTCCAAGCCCCCAGCCCATGGCCTGGTGCTGAGGCCCTCTCTGGCTGTAGATCCCGCTCTCAGTGGAGGTTGGGCCATTGTTCAGCTGCAAGCCTAAGATCTGCCTGTTCCCTGAACCCTGCAGCTTGTGTCCCCAGTGTGTGCCCGCGTCTGGCATGAAGTGGCCCCATCTTCTTGTGGCATTGTGGCCTGAGGACTCTTTTTTTCTTTCTCCTATGGCTGCAGTGGTGCTGGAGGGAGGGGTCCTGCTCTCCTTTGGCACCTTCAGCCACCCCAGCGGGCTACAAAGCCTGAGTGATGGCCATGTGCTGTCACCAGCGTCACACCAGGCTGGGGGCAGTGTGAGCTGCTAACGCTCACTTCCACCATCCATGGTCTGTGCAACTGTGTAGACAGATACGGGGATCACAGGGGGACCAGCGAAAGGGAGACGCAGGGCAGACCTGAGGGCAGGTTTGCAGTCCAGCTCCTCCCTTATTGGCTGAGTGACTCTGAGCCTCAGTTTTCCCATCCTTGCAAGGGGGACACCAGAGCCTCCTTCTGCCAGGTGCCATGGGGAGTGAGTGTGTTGTCAAGATGGTGCCGGGTGCACAGCGTGGGTTCAGCACAGCATCATTGCTTTGGTGTCACCATCAGCCCTGTGTGTGAGGACAGGTGGCTCTTGTTTCTTCTTTTACACATTTCTGTGGATTTTACATTTTCCAACTGATTATGTGTTGTACTTGTATTGGAAAAAAAAATAGAGGATGGGGCAGAGGGAAGAAAACATTGGAGGGTGGGAGGACGGGGGTAGGAGTGAAGGAGAGGCCCTTTCTTTTCAGACAGAAAGGCCTGGTCAGTTCTCCCCAGCCCAGGGGCAGCTGTCTGTGTGAGGTAGGGGAAGGAGATGCCAGTCAAACCTATGCACTGTCTGCCCCCTGAGATGCCAAACTTCCTTAAGTCCAGCCCCCAGGCTCAGGACGATGGGTTTCTCCAAAAAGAGCTGGTAACTGATTCCCCAAGAGGGCCTCAAACCACTCTCAAAACATCCCCCATCTCCTCAGGGACAGGCAGTCCCTCTCTTCTGACACTTCTTCTGTAGATTTTTCCAGCAAGGAAGGTGTTTATCATTCACAGGTGAGGAAACTGAGAGGCTCAAAGAGGTGGTGCTCCTACAGTATCTCTTGGCTTTCAGAAATCACCAAGTGTCTGTTGTCCTGGCGGCTGACCTATTAGAAACTTCTTTTCTTCTTGGAAGCTGATTCACTCATCGTGGTTGTTAGGACTCAGAAGGATCCAGAAGCAGGTGCTGTGGTTACTTAAGGCTCTTGCTTGCTCTTGCTTACACACTCCAGTGTTGTTTTCTCTTATCTGAGCTCTCTTACGATTCCTAAAGTCAAAGACTGATTTTTGTGTCCCCCTCCCTAATTCCTATGTTGAAGCCCTATACACCTCCAACTCCCACCATGTGGCTATATTTAGAGCTGGAGCCTTGAAGGAAGTAATTAAGATTAAATGATGCTGTGAGGGTGGGGCCCTGATACAGGAGAGTTAGTGTCCCTATGAGAAGCACTTGCTTCCCCTCTCTCCACTGTGTGAGGGTATGGCAAGAGGACAGCCATCTGTAAACCAGGAAGCGAGCCCTCACATACCGGAGACCTGCCAGCCTCCAGAACTGAGAGAGACAAACGTTTGTTGTTTAAGCCACTGCCCAGTCTTTGTCATTCTGCTATACAGCTCGGATTGAGCTAACACAGCTGTCAAGCGCTACTCCTGATTGGAAGCGGGGAGGGTTGTGATGACATCAGAGGGGGGATTAAAAGGGGTTTGAGGGCCTGTGTAATCTCCTTCAACACCCAGCCTGCATCCACCTGAATAAAAATAGAGTCAACATAAAGATAGGGACTGCTGGGCAGATGCAGCCAGAAGACAGACCTGTCCCCTACATCCAATCAGGCTGCCCTCTAGGCAGTCACATTTATAAATGTGGGGCTGAGGCCCTGACATCAATGAAAGGAACAGGTCTGGAGTTTGGGGAATGATGTACAGTTAACTACGCAAATCTTTTTATTTTTGCAATAAAATACATGTAACACTTACCGTCTTAACCATTTTCAAGTGTATGGTTCAGTGGCACTAAGTATAGTCACATTATCATGCAAGCATCACCACTGTCCAGAACTCTTCCATCCTCCCAAACAGAAACTTCGTACCCATTAAACACTAACTCCCTCTAGCTCTGCCACCCACCATTCTGTTTTCTGTCTCTATGAATCTGACTATTCTGGGTACCTCAGACCAGTGGAATCATAAAGCATTTGTCCTTTCATGTTAATATTGTATGTTATTTCTTTATTAACACAAGAAGCAAGATTGCACTTTGAGCCTAATATATGTCGTAATTTCAAAGAAGTGGAAGTGTGGATGATATGACTCACAGAGGTCTACTCTGAGCACAAAGGAGTCAGAAAGAGATATTGTAGCTGATACAGCTAGAAAAGTGGGAGTGGGGTTAGGGGAGCCAACAGTACAGAGTATGGACTAGATGAGGCTGTACTGGAGAAAGTCATTAGGAAGCTACTGCAGCAGTCCCAGCAATCACTGATAAAGGCCTGAACTCAAGTGACGGAGCAGGAGGAAAAAGGAGGAAGCAGATAAAAGATGTACTCAGGAAAGAGCACTACAGATGTATGTTGGCAGCTGACCAGGTGAGGGATGAGGGAGAGGGAAGGGCTGAGGTCTGGGGCCTGTGAGCTGGGTGATGGGGAGGGAGCTCAGGAGGAGGAAAATGCGCAAGGCTTAAAGGCTTAAAGAAAGAAGAGCATGAGTTTGGCTTGGAAATTCCACACTTAAGACCTGGAAGACTTCCAGACAGAGGGGCCCCACATATTCCTGGCAATGATACTGGGCAGTTTCCAAATTTGCTGGATGTCAAGAATCACCCGAGGTGCTGATGAAAGACACAGTCCCTTGGGCTTCACCAAGACCAAGAGAGTTAGAATCTCCAGGGATAGGGCCAGAAGTCTGTGGCTGCCCAAGCATCTTTGTGGTTCTTAGGAGAGGACAAGCTTAGTGTCACAGATAAGGGGGATTAGGAAGTCCAGCTTAGAGGCCAACCCTGTTTACCTAGTTCTTATTTCAACATCAGTGTTCCCTGGGAACTTGCTAGAAATGCAGATTCCCAGGCCCCATCCAGCCCTACCGAATCAGGCCCTGTTGGGGATGGAGGGGTGGAAACTGTGCTGTCTTATTTGATCTTCAGTAAGTTGATCTCCCCCAGGACATTGGGAAGATGAAAGGAGTTTTCTAGAAGAAAAGGCTGCATGCTTTGTGAGGCACCAGGCAAACTACCAGGGGTTCTTTCAGTCTGGGCTTGGAGTAGGTCAGGTTCAGCACTGCAAAAGAGGTCAGCCTTGTGATGGCTAAAATTTTGAAAAGGTTTAGAGGTCAGAAAGGGAAGAGGTGTCATGAAAGCCAAGGGCAAGAGGCTTCTGGAAGGAGAAAATTAACAGGGTGGGACCACAGAGGGGCCAGAGGTGGGTACTGAGGTCAGACCATGGGTCCCTGCAAGCAAACCCCACTCACTGGTCTGTGAAACCTGGAGCCGGCCAGCATGGGCTCCCCCAGGAAGGATGCTGGTCATTCATGAACACAAGTGGGGGGAGAAGCTGGGTGGGGGACATGGGTGGGGAAGGGTCAGATATGGCTGACATTGGGGGACACAGGTGGGGAAGGGTCGGATATGGCTGACAGTGGGGGACATGGGTGGGTAAGGGTCGGATATGCCCCACCAGGCAGGGGCCAGGTGGCCATGGTCATCTCTGTGGTGTTACCACCCTGGCACATGTCAAGTGCTCCACAGATCCTGGTTGACTGAATGAATGACCCAAGGAAGAGTCAAAGGAAGTAGGTCTCAGAGAGCACGGGGGAGAGGAGCTTAAGGGACCAGAGGGCACACCTTCTAACAAAAACTCTTTGCAGCACAAGTACTAAGCACATGTTAACTCCTCAGCCATGGCACTATGGCCCCCATGTCAGACATGGGGAAACAAACTCACAGAGAGGTCAAGATTGTGGCCCAAGGTCACACAGCTGGCAAGAGGTAAAGCTAAATTGTACCGATAGCCTGGGGCATCTTACACTCCTAACCAGTGGGGTTAAGGGGGATGATATTTGGAAACTGAAGAGACATTCTGAGGTGGAATGGGGAAAGGAAGGGAGAGTCAGGCGGCCACAGCTGTCAGGCCAAGAGAGTGGGAAGCAGCGACTTCAGCCAAGTGGGCTGAGGGGAGTGGGCTTGATGTTTAGAAGATTCTCTTGACATGGCTTCCAGGGAGGAGGAGGAGGCCTAGTGTGGGTCAGCTGAGGTGGCCAGACATGGGTCGTGGCTGCTCAGCCAGGGTTCTTGAATGCTTCCAGTGTTTTCCCTTAGCCCTAAGCCAGGTAGGGAGCAAGCTGGGGCCCTGTGTGGACAGCTGAGCCAGGTAAGTGGACTCTATCCAAACCTACAGTGCCGGCGCTGTGGTGGGACCAGGCCTCCTTCTGGGAGCTTTCCCGTGTCCAGATCTGCTTAGTCTGGGGCAGCGCCAGCCCCAGGGCCACAGTGAGGAGTGTGCGAGGGCAGAGGTCTTCTGGAGCCCCCTACTCCTCTGTCTGGGAGGCAGACCAGGTGTGACAGAGGTCTCCCTGGCCCACGCAAGGCCTGCGTGCCATCCTGCAGCCAGCGACACCTGGAGAGAACAGACGGCTTGGGGACGTCCTCCAGGTACCTGCGAGGGAGGCTGACTCAATTTCTGCTCAAACACCACAAGGGAAAAGTGACAACCAGAGGGATTCATGCCTCTGTTTCTGCGGGTGGCTAAAGTTAACCGAGCCAGGTGGAATCAAGAAGGAACCAAACACCTCCCTGGCAGCCATTTGTTGTGGGATGATTGTGTCCCCCCAACAGGTATGTTCAAGTGCCTGTGGATGGGGCCTTACTTGGAAATTGGGTCCTTGCAGATGTTCTCAAGTTAAGATGGGGTCACTAGTATGACTGGTGTCCTTACGATAAGAGGAGGGACACACAGAGAGGAGATGGCCATGTTACGAAGAGGCAGAGATCAGAGTGATGCCACCAGCCAAGGAGCCCCAAAGATTGCTGCAGCCACCAGAAGCAGCAAAGTCAAAAAAGGATTCTAGGGTCTCAGGGGCCCTGCTAACACCTGGATTCCAGACTTCTGGTGTCCAGAACTGTGAAGAAAGTAAATTTCTGTTGTACATTGCTCCCAGATTTCAGTACTTGTTACAGCAGCCCCCAGAAACTCATACAGCATTTGAGATACTTCATGATAAACTGTCATCTGCAAGGAGAGTGGGCAGCCAGCTATGAAGGTGGAAAATATTTGGTCCCTGAAGTTGGAGGTCTACTGTGGAGGGCCAATGTCACCAAACTCTACCAAAAAGCAAATCTCAAGTTACTAGATTCCTGCTCAGCTTAAATCCTGAATTGTGTCACCTGAGCATCACCGGGGTCTGGCCTCTCAGAAGGGAGGATTTCCATATGCGTGGGTAAGAAGAGTACTTACTTTTTTGTCATTTTTAATAAGTACAGTAAAATATGCATGATATAAACTTTACCCTCTTACCCACTTTTTAAGTGTACCACTCAGGGGCATCAAGAATATTCTCAATGTTGTGCAACCATCACCACTATCTATTTCCAGAAGTCTTTCATCATGGCAAACAGAAACTCTGTCCTCATTAAAAACTAGCTGCCTGTCTCCCCATCTTCTGGCTCCCAGTATCCTCTCTTTTACTCTCTGTCTCTACATATTTGCCCACACTGGACACTTCTCACAAACGGAGCAGGACACTGTGCGGCCTCTGTTTGGCTTCTTTCATTCAAGATCCATCCATGATGTAGTGTCAGAACGTCATTCCTTTATATGGCTGAGGAATGTTCCACTGCACTGAAAGATTGCAATTTGCTTATCTATTTATTCACTGATGGACATGTGATTTAATTCCACTTTTTGGTTATTGTGAAAGGAAGACCTCTTTGACAATCGTATCAGTAACACTTTGGCCTTCTCAGATTTCCAAAGGGCAGGCTGGTTGGTTTTTTGAACAGTGAATATAGAAGGTAACATGGTTTCTTATCTCTGGAGAAAAGTTGACTCTTCATGAATAAGCCTGATAGGCCTGGGCCAGGAAGACAGCAAACAGCTGGGAGAAATAGGACTGAGCTAGGAGGACAGGTGTCAAGAAATAAGTAAGAGATGAGGGGTAGTTTGGGGCCTGGGGCTGCCTCAGAGGGGCTTGTATTCTGAATTCCAAATGCCTGGAAGGGTTTCTGAATCTAAGCTCCTTATGGGGGGGGGGGGGGTGAGGGAGGGAAGAAAGAGAGAGAGAGAGAGAGAGTCTTTGAGTTAAAAGAATATTGAAAAATGTGACGTTCACTGTCAGGGCTGAGAACTACCGGAGGGAGGGAGCTCGGGAAGGACAGGTGGGGGTGGAGATCTCAGGCAGGTGCCAGCATTTTCTCGCCTGCATCTGTAGTGTGACCCGAGGCTGGGTTACTTGGTGCTGGGTGACTTTACCAATATAGAATGATCCACTTGCTGCCTTTTAACTCTTCACTCTCTGAGAAATTCAGTGCTCCATCGTTTTTATTGATTGATAATTTATCACCCCCAACATCTCTCAATCTTGTTCTCCCTTCTGCATTGGCCAGACACATTTTCCTTTATTTCTGTGCCATCTCATTTTTGGCGTGTCCCTTATAAAACGTCATGCAGTCAGATATTGGCGAGCGTGGGTGTCTTGGTGACACTCAATCCATTTTTATCTTCTCTCACGAGTAATACGCTCAGCGTTCCCCCTCTTGTTTTATGTTCTGGTTTGTTCATCTCTGCAGTGTCTGCTATTTAATACTCTTCATGGGCAGAGACTACCTTCTTTTTCCCTCTAGCAACGCAAAGGTTGTAGAACAGTTTCCGTGGTGCAAATGAACGTGAGCCTTTAAGTGAGAAATACGCAAGGCTCTCTGCCACGATCAAGGTCAGGAACAAAACAGTATCTGTGCAAAATGAGACACGTAACATAGAACCATCTCCCACCCCTCTGCCGCCTGCTCCCAGTGCGTGTGTGCACGTGAGCTGCAATTTTAGAATACTGTTTCCATTTTTAAAAACAGGATGAGATTTTCTTTCAATCATCAAGCTTGGCATGTTGTTTTCGTTGGCAGGCACACGTTCCCTTGTCTCCGAGATACTGTCATGAATGTCATCCATTCATGCTGTTTTCATTGGCTGATCACTTTCCTTCTGCAGCCCGGGCAAATCCTCAGGTTCACGTTCAATCCTCATGGGCTTCCCCTATGTTGTTTCTCCTTGCTATTTCCCACCAGTTTATCTAACAGTTTTAATTTCCATACGACTTCCTCTTCCCTTCTCCAGTCCTCTGTTTGTTTGTTTTTACCTTCGTTTGTTGTCTTATCCTTTTACTTTTCATCTTTTCTCACTAAGGTATCAGTCTCATACACTAGATTGGGGACTGTGTTCCACGGCCTGCGACTCCAAACGCCCATCTTGTCTTCAGGGCCAGTCTGGGACAAACTCTGTTTGGTCTTAGGTGAAGCGAGAGAAAGAAAGGAGTCAAGAGATTTTGCTTTGATTGTTATTCTTGTGTGTGTGGGTGGGGGTTGGGATCTGTCTTGTGTGACCAGGTCTTGTTTGTTAAGTGGTAGTGACCATTGAGATTGGTGAGTTGCTCTTTTTTGTGACATTTTTATTTTGCAAAATAAAATGGGAGTAAAAGTTGGTGACTCTTTTCTTGTTCTTTATATTAAAAACAAACAAACTATGTCCACGTCTAGGCTATTAAATTTATAGAAGAGAGCATAAATTGTTCCCAAGGCAACGAAGATAGTGAAAGTATAATAATAATCATCCAGGTGAGAGATGGTGAAGGGCTGGGCCGGCAGCGATGCTGAGAATGGAAAGAACAGAGTCCAGGATGTTGGTTCTGTCTCCTCAACAAGACTCGGTGACCAACTAAACAAGGAATCTGGAAAGGAGGAAAGAGAGAAGAAATTATAGTCACAGTTTTCCACCCCAGGCCATAGAGTGATGGTGGTGCTGCCACCTAAACTCATTTGGGGCGGGAAGACTTGGCGGGGCATTTGGGACACAGAGGCTGTGTGTGAAGAGTCCTCGGGCCTGGGGACCTGGTTGCTGTGCAGGGAAACAGAGCTGGTTCTCAGGAAAAAGATTAGTGGTGAGGATGTGAGGTTGACTCCTGGGCACATTGTGACGGCGGTCACAAGATGAGTCATCCCATAATTGAGATTTTTATAGCTCATTTTCTTACATTCTCCAACATCCTGTTAGAACAGAAGGGACCACTTCTTTGAACACGCCCACCCCACCCGCGTGCCGGGTGATGGAGACATCCATGGCATTGTGCGCAGTTCTGGACATGTTTCATTGACACTTTAAGGTGGCATCTACTGCAGGAAGTTACCCTAATTCTACCTTGATCTCAATGACAGTCATGTGCATATTCCAGAAGGCCTTTACGCCTTCATTCTTGGGTTTGTGCATTAAGTATCTAATATCTAAATACCCAATTTCTTCCCCTCACAATTCCTGGACACCCCCAAGCCACCCAGATAACCGTCAGTGGATGAATGGATAAACAAAAGGTGATCTACCTCAGGATGCAATATTATTCATCACAAAAGGAAACGAAGCACTGATACACACCGCCGTGTGCATGAACCTTGAGAATATTACGCCAGACACAGGAGGCCACATATTGGACGATTCCTTTCTAAATGTGCAGAATGGGTAAATTCACAGAGACAGAAAGCAGATGGGTGGTTATCCGGGGGTGGGGGTTGGGGAAGGAAACTGACTGTTTAACAGGTTTGGGGTTTCCTTTTGGGGTGATGAGAATGTTCTGACAGTAGTTAGAGAAGGCAGAGTTGTATAACATTATGAATGTACTTAATGTTCATTCTAATTTATCAAATGTATAGAAATTGTTCACTTTAAAATGGTTAATTTTATGTTATGTGAACTTTACTTCAGTAAGTTAAACAAAGGAGAAATGTCCAAACACAAGGAGCAGACAGGGGAGGATTCTGGGATGCCAGATTAGTTCAAAGCAAAAGAGACGTTGTCCTTCTAGCCAGGAGATGTTATGTGTCCAAAGTGCCAATGTGTTTGCTCATTCGTTGTACATTTAATGAGAGCCTAGTCTGTGCCAGAGAGTGTTCTGGGTGTGGGGTCCTTGCCCTCCTGCAGCTGATGGTCTAGCTGGTGAAACAGGCAACCAGCCATCAGCACAGAAATATGAAACGTGTTTCAAGCAGGAATGAGTGCTCCGGGGGAAAAAAGACGGCAAAGATGGCATCAAGGGAGAGTGAGTGAAGACAAGGTGTGTTTGAGATAGGGCGGCCAGCAAAGGCTTCTCTCAGGAGGAGACATCTGAGCAGACAACTCCTTACAATGAGAGGGTGAGGCACGTACACATCTGGGAAAAGCACTCTCCAGGCAGAGGGAATGGTGAGTTCTAAAGTCCCGGGGCAGAATAGGTCAGCTAGGCAGCCAGTGTGGCTGGAGCAGAGACTCACTCATGTCCACAGACCCGCTGCATCTGGTCTAGGGTGTGGGGTGGGCATCCCAGGGCAGCCAGGACTGAGAACCCCAGCTTTAAAAGATCTCCTCCCTTCTTGCCATCTTTCTCCTAAAAAAGCCAACATGAAACTAACAAACGCTCCATTGTCCCTTAAAGTGGTTGTGGGTTGTCCTCTTTTGTGCCACCAGTTGCTTGGACAGTTTGAAAAAGCCCGTGAACCCTTCCTAAAATTAATGTTTTTAAACACATAGCATAAAACATAAGTTTATTAAGAAAACCATTTGTACTTAAATAGTTATCACAATATTAAAAAGACTCCTAATGTAGTAATTACATGGGCTTCTTTGCAGATGCATTAAAGAATGCAATCTTGTGGGTCTGGAATTTCATTACTTTGAAACAACAATGAGAGTTGGCTCGGAGCCTGTAGCTCAGTGGTTAGGGCACCGGCTGCATATATTGAGGCTGGTGGGTTTGAACCCGGCCTGGGCCTGCTAAACAATGACAACAGCAACAAAAAAATAACCAACCATTGTGGCGGGCGTCTGTAGTCCCAGCTATGAAGCAAGAGAATTGTTTAAGCCCAAGATTGAGGTTGCTGTGAGCTGTGGCACCACAGCACTCTACTGAGGGCAACATAGTAAGACAAAAAAAAAAAAAATGAGATTCAATGATACAGTTGCAACTGAATCATCTCTGATTTTTTTTTTTTTTAACTGAGAATAAAGTCCCAGGTTTTGCTAATTGCTGTGGTTTGTCGCTTATATTCATAACAGAAGGGAATGCGTCAGAGGCTGGCAAAATAAAGACAGACGACTTTTCCCCCATCTGATGCGGGTGCCAGTTGGAACTGGCTGACTCCTTCCCCAGTCCCACTTGCTGCCGAGGGGCGACTGCGCCCTTCTTCGAGCCTGTAAGTTTTCCTTATGTACATTAGTGGGGCCTTGACTTCTGTGTTTGGAAACCTTCCAGAACCCTCCTATGCTGGAGCATTAAGTAAGGAGACACATACTACCTTAATTTGCTCCCCAACAAGACCCAATTATATACACACATTCTTTTCCCCCTCCCTCAGGTGCTTTAGCTGCTAAGTCAATAATTTATTCCACAGTAGCCTGGATTTGTTGTTTTTAAAGGCCAGCCAGCCATGGGGTCTTTATGCATTGGTTCAGCATGCAACTTTTCAAAAAAGAACTGGAAAGAATTTGTTGCAGGGCAAAGGCGGGGAGCAGAGTCACAGTAAATAGTCGAGCTCCCCACACCCCCCCCCCCTTCTTCTTTCTTCATCCCTCGGGCCATTACACATAGCAGAGAGCCATGTTTCTGAGCAATCTCTCTTAGCTGCGGGCCCAGGGCCAAGGGGCGTGCTACACATTTTCCCTTATAAATTAATACATTATAACGGGCAACATGAGATGAGTGTGGGGTGGTGGCCACTGTGCTCTCTGGTTCCTCTAGGCAGCATTTGTCATTTAAAATTTTACAAAGGGGTTGAGCAAATGCTTAGTTAATAAGGGCTGGAATGGAGCAGGAACGATTCAAACCACAGGCAAAATGGCACATGGGATCTGGAAGATCAAGAAACTAACCTTTCAGATTTATCTTTTGTTGGAATTTTTTTTTTTTTTAAAATAAGAAGTTCAGATAATCAAAAAGATTTAGAGACCTGTATAGCAAAAAGCCACATACTCCCCACTGGGTTAGGAAACATCACCAAACAAAGCAATTGACACCGTAGTGTCCCACCAGAGTTAGAGTTATCCTGAATTTGGTGCTAATAATTCACATGCACTTCTTTTCCTTTTTTTTGAGACAGGGTCTCACTCTGTTCCCTTGGTTAGATATAGTGGTATCATCATAGCTCACAGCAACCTCAAACTCCTGGGCTTAAGAGGTCCTCCTGCCTCAGCCTTCTGAATACCTGGGACTACAGGTGCCCACTACCACCCCCAGATAATTTTTCTATTTTTAGTAGAAGCAGGGTTTTGCTCTTGCTCAGGCTGGTCTCAACTACTGAGTTCAGCTGATTCACCTGCCTTGGCCTCCGAGGGTGCTAGGATTAGAGGCGTGAGCCACTGTGCCTGGCTGTCATTAGATTTTTGTTTTGAGAAACACTGCTCTAAGGGAATGTGTTTAGGACAGGGACTACAGGGTTACAGAGTGTGCTGCTTAAGCTTTCCAAAATACTGCCAAAATGCTTTTTAAATGGTTATACTGATTTGTACTTCACTTTCATTAAATTTTCATAGCTCCACCTTACTACTTTAAAGCGCAAAGCTTGCTAATGAGAGCTAAGAACAATCGTATTGCCCCACAGAAGGCCAGAAATCAAAATCACAGCATCCTAGGAAGCTTCAGAAACCACAGAGCTCACTCTCTGTAGCCATTAACCAACCATGTTTCCTTGATATCAAAACACCCTGCGGTCTGTATCCCAAGAGAGAGTTCCTCTTTTAGGCCCACCCTCTCTTGGCAGAAAGGCATCAGGCAAAGAGGATGACAGTGACATGTCCTTCTCTTGTCACTAGCCCTGTGTTATGTCCACCTGCCTTAAACTGGAGGGAAGAAGGGACGGAAGAAGAGAGAGAGAGAGAAACTCAATTTTCTGTTTAACAACCACACAACAAGAATCTTTGAAGAAATGTTAGAAAGGCCAAAACCTTTAAAACATAACTTTCATAATGGCCAAGATACAATCCCAAATTAATTAATAAAGAACCAGAAACATGGGACCCATATTCAAGAGAAAAGATAATAAATAAAGACCAATTTTGAGATGACTCAGATTTTGGAATTGCCAGATAAGGATTTTAGAGCAGCCATTATTATTGCATTCAAAAGTGTAAAGGAAAACATGCTCACAATGAACGAAAAGATGGAGGGAAATCTCAGCAGAGCAAACAAGGGTCAATGCCTGATAGCAGTGTTTGAACACCCATATCCACTATAAAAAAGAATCAAATGGAAATTCTAGAACTGAAACATACAACCTAGAAAATAAAACGATGGAGGTGAGTCTCTTCTCTCACCTGGGAGCAGGTAAATCAAGTTGCCTGTTGGATTAACTCTGCCCCAACCTTACAGAATGACTTGTCCTTTAGGGAATGTGTCTAAGGATGTATTTATTTATTTATTTATTTATTTATTTATTTATTTATTATTGTTAAATCATAGGTGTGTACATTAGTGCAATTGCCTGTACCCATTCTAAGATGCACCATAGATGTGGCCCCACCCATTACCCTCCCTCCACCAAAACCTCCCCCCTCCCCTCCCCTTCCTTGGCCCTTTCCCCATAGTCTTGTGCTATAGTTGGGTTATAGCCTTCATGTGAAAGCTATAATTTAGCTTCATAGTAGGGCTGAGTACATAGGATACTTTTTCTTCCATTCCTGAGATACTTTGCTAAGAAG